>JAIPMN010037954.1:0-24471 GCA_020650975.1 Apostichopus californicus
AGAGTTGTAAACTACATCTACGTGGTGGTTGAACCTGATATGCAATATGTAGCAACAGTGATGTGTATATAGTTCTGTGTTACTTACATTCTTGTGCAAAGAGATCTAGAAATCAACAGGACAGAAAGAATTATTTTATTGTGGCGATGGTTAAGATAAGGCAGGCATCAGTCATAAGAAGCTCTTTTTAGAAGAAGCAGGTTCGTAATCAACTTCCGCTTCTTACCAGATTCACTCAAGGTGATATAGTAATATTCTATATAAACTCTGTGACGGTTTCCTCCTCCTCCAAAATGGTTCTGTTATCTCGTCTTCAGCCTGAACAGAGAGAGAGCGTTATTTTTCAAACCAAAGATCAACGCTAAATCTTTGTCCACTGCAGAACAGCTATACCAGTTTTTACCTTAAGAATGACAAAAGTTGGATATATGATCTAATGGGTGGACATTATTGTCTTTGGGTGATTAACCTAGTTACGAGCTAATTGTACCATTGTGCTGGAGAAGACATACTGTATTCTATTTTTTGTTGTTGTTTGTTTATGTACAGAGTAATAGACTAGATACTTGTGTGAGAAGAAAACAGAAAACTTATACCAGATGAAGTGTATTAAGGTTGTTTGTTTTTATAAAAAATTTTGCAAGGACAAAGTAAATTGTATTGCTTTATTTTATCGTCGGCCTTGCATATTTGTTTTGTCAATTTCCATTGATTAATACGAAATAGTGAATGGTATTGTTACTGATACTGGTTCTGTAGAGTTTTCAAAGAAGTCATGAAGGGTAATGAATAGAATAAGATTTCTCTGAGTCAAGTATAACTGAATCTCTGTGAGAGGGAAGAGCCATCACATAGGTCCACTTGAAATTGTTCATTTGGAGCAAATACATTGTTTTGGGCTTAACATTACAAAAAAAAATCAATCTAATCCTGGCTCAGAATGTGAATAATTCAATTACAACCCCCCCCCCCTCCCTCACACGTAAATCGTCTCTTCCAGTAGCATAAGGCATATTGTAGAGTACATACTATATGTACTCGACTCACTGTTTTCACAGTTTTCAAGTTTTAATGTGAAGTCACCAAGAACAGTCCTATAATTAATATTTTAAACATATATGGATCCTCCCATTCTTCGGACAAAAGACTTAATTAATAGGGGTAGGGTGTTGATTAAGGATTCTATTGTCTTCCATCATGATATATCATATAGACTGATTAGTGGCCTCTATCATGAAGCTGTTGGTGCCATCTGTTGTAAGTAAGTTGGATATGAAAATGTGGAGGTGGGGGGGGGGGGGGGAATGATTGGGGATTGGGTGTGTTGATACCTGTCAGTTCATAAATGTAATGGATGCTCACACTTTTGGTTGCAGTCAATGGAGCATTTTGTAACACCCTCTTTTGGTCACAGTTTGAGCACAAAGTATAGAAGTTTACGAGGGGTCGTTTAGTAAGGAACTAATCACAAGTCGTCACACATTTCTGCGAACGACGATTCCGGGATAATTTTATTACGTTCCATTTTAATTTAGAATATGTGTTAAGCAGCTCAACTGCTACATTTAAATTTGAATTAATTGTCACAGTTGAGTTGATATCTGATTTGTGTTATGTGATATTGTGACTAAAGAGTCACACACACACACATCCATGCACGCTCACGCGCACACATACAAACAATTTTGATATCGTTTCACCAAATCTTTTCATGTATATATGTCAAGACATCATCTTAGAAAGAGCCATTCTGTGATGTAAAACTATAGGTTATGCACTTTTGCTTGCTTCACTCTTAGTTAATTCCCCTCTTGAAATATCTTTGACCGTGGAATAATTGATTTTATGAGAAGGATTCAAGTTGATGTACTGAAGCATAATTTTTGAGTGTAATTGTGCCCGGGGCATGTGCAATATTTATGTGTATATTACTGTATTACCACTGTATCTGTATTGTCTACTTTTGCTTTCATTCTATTGTCTTTATTCTTTTGTAGTAAGTCCACTTATGATTATTAATTTCTTTTAGTATGGAAATTAAACTGCCTCAATTACAAGACCTGCTATGAAAATAATAATCAACTGAATTGTATTTTAATGTTTGCATTGGTGGGAGAGGGAAGTATTTTTGGGGAGGGGGGCACAGGACTGTTGAAAACTGGGAAGTAATCTGCTTTTGTACTAAAGTAAGTTAGAACCTTTAAAGGTTACCATTGATGTCCAAAAGGAAGATAGATGGAGAGAGAGAGTGGATGGAAATTCATACAAAATGTCAACAGTTGGTTAATTTCCATGTAAAAGATTCATCTAATCTTAAAACCAAACTGTTTTTTTTGCAAGTCCATTAAACATATGAAGTATCATAATGTTTGCCCTCTGCTAGCATTTAGTCAACTTCCTGAATCAACAAAGTGCTTTAGCTGCTTTCTTGTCAAATATTTTTGCAATTTTGATCATTTCTTGACATATCCCACCTGATATCTAGATTTGGAAAAGTATTTTATCTCTTGTTCTTTCATGAATTTTTAAAGAAAAAAATTCCCAGCAACAAATTGTGTTATTGTTTTGAAAACAAAATCCTTAATTGCTCCTATATTGTGTGAATTGATTATATCATACATGCTCTTGTGTTGTTAAATTATAGATTTATGTTATATTATAGAAGATAAATATCTCTCTGTTTTGAAATTTATGACATATTTCTTTGATGAAACAAGTGCTCTATGATAGTGATTTAGCAGTTTTAGCATTCAAATTAGAACCTTAAGTTTATGAAATTAGCTTAAATTTACTAGTTTGTGGTCAATAGTTTCTGTAACTTTTTTTAGCAATATGAGAGTACTTGAGTATAGTGTCATAGCCTCTTATAATCTTTGATTGGTATCTCATTGTTAATTTGAATCTATCTGATAGTTTACATTCCTTTAAAGCTTTAGGCATGTAACCGCTTTTCCAAGCTATTCATATAGTTTACATTACTGGCCATTTGACACTATAGTGCTGATTTTAAGTATAACATGTGCTGTCTAACACAATGATAAAAAGACAGATTTCAACGAGATCTGTCTGTTCATATCCATCAGTTATTTTGATTGCATTTGGTATACCTAACCCATGAGTTTGAACTATGAAAGGTTAATTGTATGAATTATATCAAACTCAGCTGAAGACTGGGGTGACCTTACTTGAGTGAACCGGTCAGATCACTTAAGTGTATGACTGACATATTGACTTCTATCAAACTCAGCTGATGAGATGACTTGCATATATGAAGGACCAATGAACTTGTTTAAATCTCAGCTGATGACCTGAGTGACTTGCATTTACAGTTCTGATGGCTTGAGAGTCTGAAAGGTCCATTGACTTGTATCAAAGTCAGCTGATGACTCGAGTGGCCTTACTTGAGTAAACAGTTCACAAGACTTGATTGTATGAATGACCAGTGAATTTGTTCCAAATTCATCCGATGACTTGACTGATCTGACTTAACAAGTCAGATGACTTGAAGAGTATGAATGACTTGTCTTGAATTGATTGATTACAATATCTGTTGACTTAAGTGATGTAAGTCATCAGTTCATACGACTCACCTAATTGTATCTGATAACTCACCATTACTGTATTTCAATGTTGTGACTGGTGTCTTTAACATCAAACTGTCATCCTGTTTCTCAGAATGTCTTCTTGTTACTAATGACGTATCCAGAAGTCAGCACAAGTTTCATACTTGGACACACTGACACACACATAAGGATGGGCATATTATTTATCACTTAAGTTCTCTTTTGCTGTGTCATCATTTAATAACACTAGTTCATGAGCTTCTGTTAAAAAAAAATTCCCTTAGTAAAATCTTCTCTCTATTCCTCATGAGTATTTTACTTTGTTTTGACATTTTATTTTTCCAGAATAGGGTAATTCATCTAGCTTTTCATGTTATGTTCTAATTAAAATAGTTAACAATGTTTGTGACATTGAAGCAGAAGAAAAATGAAATTGTCAATAGATATGTAATACTTAAATATATCAATGTTTTTCTCAATTTTGTGTTCTTGTACATGTGTATACTTAACACTGTTGTTTGCCCTATCAGAAGTTATATGTGGATACGAAATTGTGTCTGAATTAGTCTCGTTTCCGAAATCACAGGTTCATACCAGCACTGCCAGAGGATAAAAAAAATCCTGATATCTGTAATTGATGGATGGGAAGGGAAAGAAGGGAGGTAGATACATATGGGTAGCTAGGGGCAGGCAAGATCTATTTTCCATAAGAAACATTTCTTCTGGGGGGGGGGTGGGGGTGGAGACAAATATTAGGTTGTAGGTAGGCTCTCCGCCTTCCTCCCACACCACATGGGAGGAACTGACTACAGAGAAATGGTTAATGAGGTGAATCACAGATCCCACCCCATTAAGGGAAGGGGTTTCCCCTCTCCTTTGGGAAATGTTTGTATTGGCGTGGAGCTTAGATGCAAAATAGTGCTATCATTTACATCATTTTAACTACATTAGGGTAGTAAAAGTTAAATGTTGCCAGTGTATATGACTTTGCATGCATGTTAAGTACACTATAAAAATTCGGAAATATGAAAATAGTCTAAATTTCGAAATAATTACAATTCAGAGTTAAGCTATGAAATTTTCACCATCCGTTTTGGTCCCCGTAGCATTTACAAAACTACAATCCTGAGGAATACCAGTGAAAGTATGGGAAGGTAGGCTTTCACCAGTCTTGTTTGTTTTACAAATTCTCTTATAACTATCAGGTCTTGAAACGCTCATTCTGCTTAAGTTAAATATTACATTCCTGCGATCTGAGAGTCTGATAGGAAGTAGCTTCATGTAAAAAGTGCAGCTTTAGTTAACTTTTTTATCTTCTTTAGAGGGTGATTCGTCAAGGCTCTAAATGCTACTCTATGTTTGTTTTAATGGATAGAGAATTTGGGCCCGCAATATGGTGATGTGTAGATGAGTGTGGAGGTTCGAAGTTTCCATATTTTCCACAAACACAGAAAGAAATGGACATGAAACAATAAGGAAAATATAATTTTTGTAAAACTAAAAATCTTTTCTTTGAGGAACAAACCTGGAGGGGGGGGGGGTGCTGCACAGTTGGGGGGGGGTGGGCTTCTATATTTTATCTAGCAGTATGTGGAATTTAATTCTCTGAGATGATCAATAAATGCTGGCAAACCTACAGCAGTCGACCGTAAGATGACATGTGACTGTAGCTGTGGAGTTACCATGTTAGGAAAACACGACATCTCGAGAAATATTGACTTTTGGTCGAGATACCAACTTACGCTGACATCTCAGTAAAATTTGTCAAAATGTTGAGTTACCATGTTACACCTAACTCGGTATCTCCACAAAATTTTAATGTATGTCATGATACTGACTTACGCTAACTTTATATCTATATTAGTATAGATTTATCAAATCTGGTGCACAGAGCTATGACATTTTGACCAATTTTACCGAGATGTCAATAAGTTACAGTACCTCTGTATCTCGACAAAAATCAAAATTTTGTAGAGATATTTAGGCGGGTGTAACATGGTAACTCGACATTTTGACAAATCTAGTACCGAGATGTCAAGAGCGTAAGTCGGTATATCGACACAAACTCAATATTTTGTCGCGATGTCGTGTTATTCCAATCTGGTAACTCTACATCTCACATGTCACCTTATGACCACCGTATAAAACTGTGATTTTGCATACTGTTGTGTGAGATATTTCTGTAATTCAGAGATCCAGACCCTCCGAAGCAGTATAAGTGTTTGTTTATTTGGTTGCATTCATGTGCCCCACGCGCAATATCCAGATCGAACGGTCTTTCTCAGCGAAAATAATCTTGGAAAATATTCTGCTCTGGATGGTTTGTCATGGACATTGAACAGGTATTATGTCAAAATTTGTGTAGCAATAAACGAAATTCATCTTTGGTCGCTGAAGTATATCAAAAATGAGAAATTGAATGATTGTGTTATGATGGTTTATTTGTACAGCGTGGGTATTGGTTGTGCGAAAATTGTAAGACCAGCCAAACTGACTCGATGTCAGTCTAGTCAGGGATGCGTACCACTGCATGAATGTCAGTTACTAACGTTAGGCTATTTAATAATTAACTGCAATGAACTATGTCTAAGCATAGGGTATTTATGGCTACTGACAGTTGCTCCCAACATAGTCCTATGCCACACAATTTCTATAGCCTAGGCCTATTAATACAACAGAAAATACACAAAGATTGCATGGCCTAGGTCAGCATTGGACCAGTCCAAGTGCAAAACCTTAAAACATATCATTAGCATTAGCCTCACCATTATGAGCATTGCAGTCCTTTTGCTAATATTATTAATATTAATAAGAACCATTTTGGCCATGAGTGATTTAATAAAGTGATAAGCCTACTATTAAAGCAAACTTGTGTTTTAATAAACACTCTGAAAATGGTGTCAGAGGTATACTACAGCAATCAATATTCGTTAATCAGATTTAGGAAAGTAAATACTGTTGAACCAGGTTTGATCAGCCAAATAATAGCCATCCTCAAATGTTACTTTTGAAAACAAAATCTGTACATTTACTGCAAGTAACAGTGCAATCAAAATCATTTGATAACAAAATCTAGCTTTAAGGGTTAGTGAATTACACTGTACAGTAATGTTATCACAATAAAGTGAGTGATAGCATTTTGGCAATTAAGCTGATAATACCTTTGGATGTCTCCACAAATCATTAAGTTACAGAAACTACTTTTGTTTTTAAAAACATGCAAAACAAAGTAGTATCACATTTCAAGAACATGTGAATGAAAAGATAATAGAGATAAGAAAAGTTATGTTCTTTCTTCTTGACATGTGAGGAAAGTTAAAGCCTAATGCAAATGTTGACATGCAGGGCAAAGTTTTAATTGTTGTCTGTGACCAAAATCAGCTTTAGAGGTTGAGGGTAAACTGCTTGTTTACATCAAATTCTGATTGCATTGTAACAAAATACATCCAGATAGGTAAAATTATAGATTGATATCACCCGGTGTTCTATTGACCAAAACTGCACTTCCCTCCTACAATGTACATAATTACTCATTGTTATTTTGCTACATGTTTTCTTTCGGGCAAACAACTTAGTCATCCAAGGGACCCCCCTCCCACCCACAATGTCAATATACAGAATTGCAGTTCAATGAAAAATAACTTTTACATGTCATTTTCCTTTTCAGCTAGTTCTGTCTTTACTGTGATTTTCTGCTTACATCAGACATAGTGCCTTGGTGACCATGTATGCATTCTACAGACAAGTCAAGCCTCCCACAGGTGTTGAAAATGCTCTCTATTGCAACTTCATATCAAAGGATGAAAAGAACTTGATAGTTACTAAGGCAACAGAGCTTACTGTGTACAGGATACTGAGAAATCCAGAGGTAAGTTTATAATTTATGAAGAAAATGTTATTTAAAAGCACAAACAGTCCTGAGAGGCATTTTCGGTTACAGTTAAGTGTTTTTCGTGTTTAAAATGTTGGTACGGTACAGAATATTCTCTTTTGGTATGATCTCGTTTAATGTGGAAGCACAGAAGTCTAGAACACAGTTTAAACATGTTTAAAATGCTTCTTCCCAGACAAAGAAAGCCACACAACCCATAGTAGACTAGCATACTGTAGTTGCTACAATTTTAATCAAAACAGTTTTCATCATAGCCTGCAAGCTATTCTACATAGCCTGCAACCGAACCAAGAAGTAGGTTATTGAAAATACAGATGTAAATTTCTTGATTTGAATTGTTGTCAAGTACTGTGGTCTATACAAGAATATTTCAAGGTGAAGGAATGGGAAGCCTATAGTACTAATTATTAAAAAAGTACTGACTACTAATGTACCAATGTTCAAATAACCTAATTCTACTGTATATTATGACTTATAAGTTGGCCCAGTAAGTCCTATGAATACCATCATTAGGGCTAAAAGATGAGACAATAAATTGAATGTAAAATATGTTTCATGCAGCAGATCCAAATGGTATAAACAGGAGGAATTTCCATTTTATGACTATTAATAACTTTACATCATTCATAAATTATACACTGTCTTCCTTTGCTCTGTAGGTTCCATTGGCTAAGATAACAGAATCCAATGGTAAGTCTGAAAAATTATTAATTTCCTATTCAATGTTTATCTTGCTTTACATCAATTGACATTTCCAACAATGTATCTGTTTCTGAAGTTGCAGCTGATTATAAGCATGAAAAGATGAGGAATACTAAAGCTAAAAGAGTTTTAGCTCCAGTTCCCAGACACACTACATTTTATTAGTAGAGATCTGATACAGAAAATAACATCAATGGTATCTTTACTGAATGTTACAGCAGTGACCTCTTTTGTAAGGAAATTTATCCAAATAATCCACTTGCTGATTTTTTAGGTGTGCACCCAAAAAACTTAAATGTGTTCATACAGCTCTAGTAACATTCATATATATACTGCACATATCACAACATAACACACTGTAATGTCTCAACTGATCTTTGACTTTTTCACTTATTTTGCAAACTGTTTGTCATTGATAGACAGAATGTGTGCCTGTCTGATACCATTAGTTCTCCCCCTTCTGTAAGGCTATCCCCACTCCCCCCTTCCCTCCCCCTGGAGGGGGAAAGGAAGTAGTGTATATGTCACAGAATCTTCTCCTATAGTTTTAAAAGGAACAGACTTGTGTTACACGTCATGATTTTGCCATGTGAGTTTGGTTAATACTTTAAATGTCGACAAGAGCCTCTCTACAAAACATATGTCAGCAAGGCTCATGCCAGTGACCCACCTATTAGACAGTTGATCACTTGACCGATATCGTAATAAAAGAGAATGTAAAGAAGTACAATAACAGAAAGGGTAAAAAGAGACAAGAATGTCAGAGACACATTCCTGCATTTTAGACGGTATTCAAAACTAGTATCTGCCGTAGAACCTTGCTAGAAAGGTGCAACAAGAATGCAATTATGATGTGATAAAAGTGGCAATGAACCAGTATAGACTGGACAAGATTACTAAACAACAACTGAAGACTAGTTCATATCATTAAAAGGGTGATAAAGATGCCACAATTTTGCATACAAGTACTCTCAGTCAAAACAACTGTTGTGAAGAGGCTGTCAACTCCTTCCATGAGCTGAGAGTTAAACTCCCTACTTTCTATTTGTGCTAAAAGAATTGTTTATAAACAACGGACATATGAAATAGAGTATTGACCAATATCTTTGAGAGGAAAATCTTTGAGGGTCCTATTGTTTGATTAATCATGATTCTGCCCTGGATGATGATTCTAAAGCTGAAGAATAAAATATTTTTTTTGTTTTTTGTCCTTGTCAGGAGAAGAGAAAAGGAAGGAGAAACTGGAGCAGGTGGCAACCTATCAACTTGCCTGTAGAGTATTAGCTATCCAGGCAGCTCCCTTGGCTTCTCTAGGGAGAGATGCTCTGCTAATGGCTTTTGCAGATGCTAAGGTACATTTGAAAGCTAATGTTTAATGTTAAGTATTAACTGTAAAAAGCCCAAGCTCAACTGTCAAACATGTCCTGTAAATACCCAATCTGGTCATGGTTTTGTTTGTCAGCCTGAGGAAACTAATTTCCGTTTGGACAAGAAATATTATCCTTCGGAGACCATAAAGGGACAACCAATTAACTGTAGAGATAGCAACAGGACAGTCAGTGAGACCTTTGATCACACATTATCTTTATCAACAAAACAACATCTAGAAACCTTCAACAGAAAAAGTACAGGATGTTCTTGGAACTACCAAGAACGTTGTAAAAGTACGGTTTGGAGACACTAAAGTAATTGCGATGGCCATCTTGCTTCGTAAGCCTTTAAGTTTAGCGCTCATATAGATCTTCCTTTATCTCTTGTCTTTCAGATGTCAGTGATCGAGTATGATGCCAGTACTCACGAACTTAAGACTTTATCAATGCATCACTTTGAGGAGGAGGAGCTCAAGGTATATTATATTAAACATCACTTCCTTATCTGTCATCATTTATAGAACATTTTCTTGGTCATGATTCCCTTGAGGACATTTACTTTTAGCTGTTGCAATTCAGTACCAAAAAACAGGACATTTACAAGAATTATAAAATCTATCTGAGCTGATTATGACCCTGTTGAACAAGACTCTGTTACATGCGGTCTATCTTGGTAGAACTTTGGATAACGTCAAAGAGCAAACATGTCATTTCTAATTTCTAATCTTCACTTGTCTTCTCAGAACGGTTACCTTACCAACCCTCACCTGCCCATGATTCAGGTGGACCCAGATTTCCGTTGTGCAGTCATGTTAATTTATGGCACCAGCCTGGTGGTGCTTCCATTCAAGAGGGAAACCATGGGGGATGACAGTGATGCACCAGTGTAAGTAACCATGTTTTTCTCACAGTTCTTTGGTTGCGACAAATCGATTTGATTTCTGATACCAAGGTTAAGTTTTTGTTTGTTCCTTTAAATTCAAGGATAACTTGAGAATATTCTAAAAGACAGACCGGCCAGGTCATAGTAAGGTGGGTTTTTCGTCCAAGAGCAATCTACGGTTTTCCCATCTGAAATGACTTTCTAAATTGAAAAGATTCCAAATTTGAGTTAAATGTTGAATTGGAAGCTACCCGACATGTAAGTTGTAATCCATAAACCCTTGTGGGTTTCTCCCACATTTGTGGTCGCTTAAGCGTCGTAAAAATAAATGCTGATTATTTATATATATATAGATGTAATGAGAAGGTTTTTTTTGGTGTGCTGATGAAGATTTTGCTTTGGAATATAAATAAAACCTGTGATTTTGACTTTTTCAACTTCAGTCATTACAGTAGCAGACCTAGTTATCTCATCAAGTTGAAGGAGACGGATGAGTTGCTAGCCAACATAATAGATTTCCAGTTCCTGCACGGTTACTACGAGCCAACCTTGGTGATTCTTCATGAACCAGTCAGAACATGGCCTGGGTGAGTGTGCATCTTTTAAACACCATTTAGTTAGAAATATGTCACATATATTTGCAATGACTTAAAACTGAATGTTACCCAATAAAGCATTTTAAGAGAAGTGTTTATCGTTGCTGCGGCCGAGTGGATAAAGGCGGTGGCAGTTGAAGCAATGAGGCTTAGCAATCGGGAGGTTCCGGGTTCGATACCCAGCCGGGTCATAGTAAGGTGGGTTTTTCATCCAAGAGCAATCTACAGTTTTCCCATCTGAAATGACTTTCTAAAATTGAAAAGATTCCAAATTTGAGTTCAAAAATGTTGAAGTGGAAGCCACCCGTAAGTTGTAATCCATAAGCCCTTGCGGGTTTCTCCCACATTTGTGGTCGCTTAAGCGTCGTAAAAATAACTGCTGATTATTATTATAATGGCCTCCAGTTGAACTTGCATCTGCACTAAGGTAAAGGCCATCTTGTTTTACCGCACAATTCCAGAGAGCTGATAATCTTTCGTAAACTACTTGTTGGCATTTACTTTCCTCCATCCCTATCTTATGTTCCCCTTCCTTTCCCCCTGAGTTCCATTTCAGACAATAAACACCATAATTTATGATTGTCAGTCCATCATGAGTTGAACCATTAACAGATTATGTCACTCCTTTCTCTTGCTGTTTTTCAGTCGAGTGGCAGTCAGACACGACACGTGTAGAATCGTGGCGCTCTCGTTAAATATATCACAGAAGGTTCATCCAGTTATCTGGTCCCAGAGCAGTCTGCCTTATGATTCATTGCAAGTACTGGCTGTTCCAAAACCAATTGGTGAGTTACAAGAAATCAAGAAAAAATTCAAAAACCAGTTGTCGTGTTGACAAAAAGAGACATGTAATTGCAACACCACCTGGTTATTTGCAAGAAACTGTTACATTCGATTCCAACAACGATTAATGATGAAGAAGATAAGTTTGAATTAATTTCTCAAACGGTTGGTAAGTCATATGAAACAGTATTAGTTGATTCCGAAACTAATTCCTGATGCCCAAGACTGAATGTAAGTCAATGCACCAAAGTATCAGGAACTGCATTGCTTGAATGTCAGTCAAATCTCATTTATCAAATAACGGTTTCATTTGATTGTTAGTCAGTTCCCTTGTCTTTAACACTTATTATCACACAGATGTGATAAAATAAACATGGGCAATGCTGGTCTGATACCTTTCATATAGTCAATAATCAAATAAAAAAAATCAAATCAAATAAAAAATCACTTTTTTTTAATGACAGTGCATTACTTTATATTGTAACCTTTCATTTGTTTAACGTTTTGTCGTCTGGCAATGAATGAGCCATAATTTACTTCATATTGAATTAGTTCATGTCAAGCTTCAGTTACAAGAGATCACTGATTGACAATGAGAATTATATATTTCTCTAACTGTTACACTGGTATTATTCAAACATATCTTTGCCCAATTTTACAGCTTTTAAAAACTAATCATGCTTTTTATCTATACTGATGGCATTTTAATATTTTTCTTAACATTTATATTTTCTCATTGTCCTTTCTGTTTAGGTGGTATCATCATATTTGCTGTTAATTCTCTTATTTACTTGAATCAGTCCATCCCTCCTTATGGAGTGTCCCTGAACTCAATCACTGATTGGAGTACAACATTCCCTCTCAGTAAGTAGAATTCCTCTTCCACAGAACTAAAATATTTTTATCAATCAATTTGGTATGGACCACCTGAGTATAGCTAGATTGAAAATGTCAATTGATGTATCTCAATCTATATCATCTCCCCATAGCTTTTTAATGTTATATTTCTTTCACAGGGAATGAAATTGTTTCTGTTTAAGGTTTAGGTGGTGAATGCCGAAAAAGGGTTCTTCAATCTAGAATAATTGCATATGATGTATTTTTTAAATTTTTTAATTAATTAATTAATTTTTTATTATTAATTTTTTTAATATTTTTTTTATTTACTTTTTATTTTGATTTTTTTTGAAGAAAACAAACATATGATGGATCATAAAGCAGCAAAGTTGCCATGATTTAAACATAGATTGTCATTGGACTTTAATCACACCAGGATTTAAAATATTAAAGGGTCTTCAGCATTGCTGCCAAATATGCGAGAAAGGAAGATGTGAAATTCCTCAGATTCTTGTTTTGACTTAAATACTCAATTTATCAAGTAACTTTAGTTTGTTGTTGTCTTTTTATGTCTTTGGAAGTATTTTGGAAGTGTTTGAAGTTAAGTAATACCTTATGCCGTGATACTGCCATTGCTAACTGTAATTGCAAGGTCTGAATGTTTAAATCTTCAAAACAACACAAGGTTCTGAGATTCAGTGGTTGTCACTCATGATGTTAAATCATTGCTAGTCTTGTCTTCACCTGTGGTTGTATATGCCCATATGCAGATAGCTCTCTTCTATATGGTGTCACAATATCAATGATTTTATGCGCAAGTTCCATTTTCCTTGTTTTCTTGCCATCTGATGGTCTTTTCTTTGTCATTGTTTAGAGAAACAAGAAAATGTGAACCTGACCTTGGACTGTTGTAAAGCTGCATTCATATCCAATGAGAACCTAGTCATCTCCTTAAAGGGCGGAGAAATGTAAGTGAAAATACAAAATATATCAAATATTTCGAGTCTTTTTATCATATTTTCTCTGATTAGAGAGTAAACCTTGTCTGTCTGTCTGTTTAAAGACCACCTATACTTGTCTTGCTTTATAGATTTCTGAGAACTTTAGTTTTGCTTTTCCTAGACCTTATTGTGTTCTTATCGTGATTAAGTGATTAATATCTTTTGATTAAACTGGGCTGTGCTAGTCGGGAGGGGGGGGGTGGGAAATGCTTCCTGTTCAGTTTTAGAATCCGATGAGACTTTAAAACTGGAAAAGTCTGATCAGTTGTAATCTTAAGCACATGCTCACTGCCCTGACTTGATTTATCAATGTTATGATGGATGAGTTTTAGTTTGGTAGTGTTCAGTGTTCTAAAGTGTTGCAGAAATAACAGACCGTAAGAAAAATATATGTAAAACAATGTTGATAATATTCAATAAGTAAATGTAGATGTTTCTAACTTAAGGACAAAAATAAATTGAACTAACAAAGCCAATATTTCTCCTGAACTCCAGCATTTCCTCTATTAGTCCTGTAAGATCAAAATGTTTTGGATCTTTTGACCCTCTGTGACAGTTCATGTTTTTGTTTTGTTTTGTTTCAGATACGTACTAACCCTACTCGTGGACGGAATGCGTTCAATGAGAGGTTTTGATCTCAGCAAGGCTGCCTCGAGTGTTCTTCCTACATGTGTAAGTCAGTCAATTTCATAGATAAACATGATTAGCATTTCGCCACTGTTATTTAGTATTCTACTTTTCCCCTGATTCACAACCCTTTAATGTATGAAAGGGTATAGGTAGGTGTAACATAATAATGGAAATATTACAACATCATCACTAATAGATGTGTGGTTGGTTTACTCTCAAACATTCCTTTTCAACTACTGTTAATAATAATGGAAAGATTACAAGATCATAACTAATAAATGTTTGGTTGGTTTAATCTCAAACATTCCTTTCAACTACTGTTAATAATAATGGAAAGATTACAACATCATCACTAATAGATATGTGGTTGGTTTACTCGCAAACCTTTCTTTCAACTACTGATAATAATAATGGAAAGATTACAACATCATTACTAATAGATGTGTGGTTGTTTACTCTAAAACATTCCTTTCAACTACTGTTAACAATAATGAAAAGATTACAACATCATAACTAATAGATGTGTGGTTGGTTTACTTTCAAACATTCCTTTCAACTACTGTTAAACCTTTGATTTCTAGTGACCGTGATTCTTACTGTACAACTTACGCTCCAGTTGCCAGTACGCTAGTCAGGGAATAATTTAGGGATCAAATTTTGTGTAGCAGTTTTGAATGCAATAAATTTTGTCCCTTGTAAAAGACTATATTGTATGTTCCTGTGTACACAAAACTGCTATGAATTTTAACACTTGTGAAGCAAGTTTACCATCTTGCATAGCAGTTTGTGATGCATACCCAGTAGATAACTAACTGTTAGGCCAAAGACAGGTTTAACATTTTCCCTTTATTTGTAAAATCAAGCATTGATCAGTGAATGTCAGCCTTCAAGGCATGTAACAATATTATTTGGATTCACTAATGACCTTTGACCTTTTTTAACAATTATTACTATTTCATCACTGAAATTCATTATAATGTTTAATGCAAGCTCACTAACATGTTTGACCATTGACTGACATGCTTATTCATTCCTTTCAGGTTTGTGCTATTGAGGATAAATTCTATTTCTTGGGATCCAGGCTGGGAAACTCACTACTGTTAAAATATACCAAGAAAGCAGGAGGTAAGGTGTACACCGAAAGGAAGGTGTATTGATTAACGAGAAAACTTGAGCTGAACACCCTCTTTATCTTTTTGCCTGATTTTAATTGGCTTTATGACGAGAGATCCCATTCTGCATTACAAAGTTTTTTGACATAATGTTATTCATAGTGAAAGAGCACTTAATTCTGCTGACGTGTTTGGAATATTCTCCTTTTGGAAAAGAAATGTTTTACTGTTTAAAGATTGCATTAGTTGGAAGGTTAATATTAATATTAATGGCAATTACTGCCCGAAATAGTTTGAAAATGCATGTTGGATGTTTTTGCACCATTGTAAAATTAATATTTGTTTGCTAATAATTTATCATCTAATATACACATAATATGTAAGTGCTTATCAGTAGTTCTATACTTCTTTTGATAAATAGTTTGTTGAAGGCCATTACACACATGTCCTTCATTTGCATGCAGATTTCGACTGGAAGCATATGTAAAGCTGTGTAAAAATTGTCAGTTTCCATGGCAACAAACCAATTTGAATGGTATTGAAAAAACAAAACTCTTGTGTTATTCCTTTAGCAATGCAAGGCGATGCATGTTTACATGTGAAAGGATTGTCATCTCACATAATGGTTGCACTTGCTGTGTTGCTTAGTGGTCCACCATTTTTCTGATCAACTTTTAAGGAATATGGACAAACAAAATACGATAAATAGATGAAGTAATATATATCTCTGTACTTGAAATTTGATGACTATGATGGATGTTTTTATTTTATTTACAGATGATACAAATGGGAGTGCAAAGGTAATTCATGTGGCTGTTGTCCATGTTTTTGATTGGTTTAAATGTCTCGTTAGAATTTGAAACAACAATAGGAAGACAAGGAATTTATTTTAGGTTAATCAGGCCTAGAATTACACAATTTTAACAACTTGCTTAGAAATGCAAGCACTCACTTAAAAGATCACCTGACCTGCATCAAGTTGTCACAGGCATTTTACTGAATTAGAACACACATCAGTTACTCAAGTATTGGCTTGTAGAGAAGTCCAATGATAAGCTGATAAATAAGCAGTAATACAGTGCTTAGCCCATGTTAGGTTTGGAAATCATGCCGATTCTTTGACTGAAGATGGCATGTGATGTGTATATGTTCTTAATATCAACTGGCCAAGAAATGAAAAGGCAAGTGTCTTCTTTTTTTTGTTGCAAATGATAAACCACAAAATCCACTGGCATTATGCCAGTAAATATTGTCTGAATTGCAATGCCCGTCTAATTTTGAATGGTTTTTAAAAAGTATCATGAACCGTTTGAAAGGTTTGAAAGCTTCAGATAATTCAAAATTTATTACCTATTTGAAAAGTTGGCCAAGTGTAATGAATGTACCACGTTCCGTAAAGGTCGCTTGTTTCTCCTTCATTTTGGCTCCTGTACCCACTCTTTTGCTTCTCTCAGGTTTGTAAGATTATCAAAGATTTGTGACATAACCACCTGGCCACATAAAGCCCTCTTCTGAAATCATATAGTCTGATTCTATTGTTTTACAGGTGGAACCTCCTGCTAAAAAGCTGAAGTCTGATGACAAGATAGGTACAAGAGATTTCTGTTTTTTCTCCTCAAAGGATAGCCATCAAGAAAAACACAAAATACAAATCATATTGCCACATTTGTCAAAAATATTGTCATTAATATTGTCATATTTGTTAGCACATGATTTAGATGATTGAAAAGATAGAAACTAACGAAGCCTTTTAAAATTACAAAGGTTCCTATTAAGCTGTGAATATTGTACAAGTTATTTTGTCAGTGTTGGTGAATAATTGCTGTTGTTTTAGCATATCTGGTAATTGTTGTATTGTCTTTCTCTAATCAGTGAGATAACGATGAATAACATTGTAACGGTGGCATTGATGAAGTGGATGACAACATTTCCTTGTCTTTCAAACTTACCTTTATCTCACATTTATTGCACTCATATCAATTGTACATTCAAATTGGTCTATAAACACTTATATAAAAGGTCTCATGTTGCTTTAAGGTGGTGGAACACACCCTTCTTTAGCCAAACCTTGTAGGACAATTATAAACAAAAGGTACCTTTTGCTATGTCCTGCCATTGTTCTTCATGATAGATTTCTTGGAAGATCCAGAGGAATTGGACGTGTACGGTAAAGAGGTCGAGACTAGCGGCAATCAAATCTCTGCATATTCCTTTGAGGTGAGGAGGAGTGTTATAGCTTCATATCAGGGGGTGGGGGGTGGGGTGAGTGGGGGTGGCAATGGGCTGAGGAGTGCATGAAGGGAAGATGCTTTCTTAATTTTTGTTTTTTGTCTTTTTTTTTGTTGTCTTTATTTCATTTGTTGTGAAGTGGATCACGTTGTGACATTTTATTTACTGGGAATATTTACTGTTGAAGAAAATGTCGACATCTCAAACACAAAAAAATTGATGCTGAGAATATGGAAGAAGTCGATAGGTCCTTTGTACATGTTTTAGTTTTGTAGACACATAAATTGTTGAAAATTTGTTAAGAAATGATGTTTAATCAATTGAATGTATTCATCTATCTCGTCTTTCTCTTTGGTCTAGGTGTGTGACAGCTTACTGAACGTTGGTCCCTGTGGTAACATGGTGATGGGTGAGCCTCCCTTACTCTCGGAAGAGGTAGGTTGATATTTCTATTAAAGCTGTATCTTGTGTATAAAAGTAAGGGAAATGTTAACAGGATATGTTTGTTTCTAAGTTTAAAGTGCCACGTTTTGTGTGTATAGAAACTGTGTTGTTCGATAGTCCATACTTTTCTCAAGTGTATTGCAATGCTATTTTCAGTTCCACAGCAATCGGGACCCAGATCTGGAAATTGTCACGACATCAGGGTATGGGAAGAATGGAGCGTTGTCGGTGATCCAGGTACGATCCAGGAATTAGACATTGTAGATGGTTAGATAACACTGCTATCAGACCAGGTTTTATTTCTGTACCACATTTAGTTTTTGGGAAATGAGCCTTTCAACAGCTGAGGCCCTTCAATAAAAGTGACTGGACTACTGAGTCTAACACACAGACCATTAGATCAGATTCAACACAAGACTCAATGGAGAACCATAGGAGTTTTATTGCATCAAATAACATAGTTACACTGCATAATATATCTGTCAATGGGTGTCAAAGGTCATCCAAGGGTGCTCTGTTGTTTATATGTAGTTAAAAAGAATATGTTTTGGTTGAATTATTAAACTTACATATCTTGAAATCCTACACGGCTATAGAAACACTACCGGCTCTCAGATATTTTTTTCTCGTCCTATGATATTGCTAAAAGTAATCCTTTCAGTTAATATTGTTTGTAACAAACCAAATATGAATTCTTTGCAAGTATATTATCAATATTTCCTCAGTTTCATGCAGTTCTCTTATCTGGTAGAAAAAGCAATATTTGTTGTATTTTTGACATCAATATGTACATCTTTGCAGCAAACCATCCGGCCCCAAGTGGTAACAACATTTCAGCTGCCAGGATGTCTTGATATGTGGACAGTCTACGGTCCCTCGGTAAGTACCGTACAAAGCAAGATTTTTAGCCGTCTACTTAGTAATGGGATTATTCGGAATAAAACTATTAAGGCGGGAATCAATATTTTAATAGACATTAGGAAACGTGCTAAGAAACACTCCTGATGCTGAAAAGAACAAGTTCTGTGGTCGAATAACAGAAATTCACTGAAAACTTGTGGGGTTTTACAGTATATTCCCAAAGTTGTGCTGGATAAACTCTGAATATCTTAGAAAAGAAAGAAAGAAGCGAGAGAAAAACAACTTTTATTGAGTAACTTTTCTGAGCCATAGAAAGGTAGAAAGAAAAACCTTGGCGGTGAATGGATAAACACCAAATCTTGTTTTATTTTCCATTATTGCACAAATAGGACAAAAATACTCCAGTTTCATTGGCAATTGGGGAATCAAAGCCCTGCCTGCCTCTTGTAAATGTCTATTGAAACAACAAAAGAGTTAGTGTGACTGTTTTTCAGTGTTTTGCTGGAGTAACATGGAAGTTTTGCTCTCTTTCACTTAACCCCCAGAAAAAGGAAGGTTCTACAAAAGTCGATGGCGAGTTGACGAATCCACATGCATTCCTTATACTGAGTAAGGAAGATACCAGTATGGTAAGTATGAATGAACTTCTCTGTATATACAGTATAGTATGTGAGTCAGGATAGTATACCACTCCTGAAACTGTTTGAAATCTGTAACTTGGTCAGTATGATGAAGAATCAACTGGTGTGTATGACTAGCTTTGTCAATATATAATATTGTTGTTGTTTGATTATTCTTGAAGGTTTACTGATAACTTTTAATTAAAATGTGTATAACCCCCTCTATGGGGGGGGGGGGGAGAATGGGGAGAAATGAGAGAATAGACATGCTGTACATGAGATGTTTCGAAGCATAGATCTACAAGATTCTCAAGTTTCAGGTGTTATCGAGACATCATAACTGTCTCATTCTCCAAGGTTACATGTTTATTTACCTGTTTGTGAAGTATTGATTTACTGTTTTGACAATCAATAGGTCAATCAATCGATCAATTTGATAATCAAAGGGACGCCTTCTGAAATAGGTCTTGCTAGCATAAAAATGTCCGGCTTGCATACATTATACATTTACTACAAATGAAGAGAACAACTTTAAGCCAGTACACTTGCTTAGTCTGTTGTACATTGAAGGATTACACAATGTAGCACTTAGAAGAAATCGTAAAAAAAAAAACTGGCAAATTTGAAGAAATGTGGGCATTACAATCTGATATGTAAAAAAAAGAAGAAAAATGTTAAATGTGATGCATTTTATGTTTGATCTTCAGATTTTAAGGACAGGTCAAGAAATCGCAGAGGTCGACGAGAGTGGGTTTAGCACCCAGGCATCGACAGTCTTTGCCGGTAACCTTGGCAACAATGACCACATCGTACAAGTATCACCGATGGGTGTAAGGTTACTGAAAGGAGGTTGGTGGAATTTTTCTCTTTAGTGTTTTCTAAACAATCATAGGAGATAGTGTATATACATCTTTGTTATTTTTCGATATGATATTTTGTTTGGAATGATATGTGTGAAGGGTGTAGGAATAATCTGAAATGAATGAAAGATTTCACACTTGGACAAAATTTTAGTGCCTACTGCCTTCCGATTTGTATTGCCCCTATATTTGACAGATTGAACCACGTGGTAAGAAGTTGGCTAAAAAAAATTATTCACCCCCATGTTAAGAGCTAAAGTAATTTGTAGAAGTAAATGTAGCCTCATTTACAGTGAAAGTGGAATTATCTGGACATGTTATTACAGAGGGTGTTTGGTTGTGATGACAAAAAATCTAGATAAATTCAACTTCATATACTGTAGTTTTGTGTTAATTGAATGTACATACTATGTTGTATTTCATGATCTGGTACCTTATAAAGTACCATAGCATTTAGTCATTTGTGTGAACAAGTTTGTCACGTCACTGTCTAGGTATGTCAAATCAAAGTGATATATACTTTAAGTAATTAACAATGCACATCCAACAGACTTGTAGTGAGTGAGTCTGTACTCCTGTTTGTATTGTACTCACACTGGTACTGAAACTCGTATTAAGGATATTTTGGAAGTCAAGTACAGATACTAGTGCAAGGACGCATAATCCTACTTACGCTTAGAGACTTGAAATCTTTCTGGTACCCAATACTGGTACTCACATCAAGCGGAACTTGACTTGTACTCAATCTCATGTTGTTGTACTCATACCAAGAGACTAATGTGCCTACAGCAATGAGTAGTTGGATATCTGATCTGGGTTTTATCCAGAATCCAGATGATCTTGGTATGGATAATCAAGTTCCTGCTGAGTATCCATGGTAACTATACCTTTCCCGTCCCGTTTCAGTGAAGCAGCTTCAGCACATTCCATTGGACATCGGTTCTCCCATAGTATCCTGCAGCGCCGCCGACCCGTATGTTGTGATCATGAGCCAACAGGGTGATCTGATTCTCCTCACTTTGACCTCTGAAAAACAGGGCAAAGGTCACAGGTTAAGCATACAAAAGCCACAAGTCAACCAGGTGAGGATAGGATATAAGCATAGCACATCAGATCCAAATTTAGATATATGAAGCAAATGTTGAAAAGTTTTGAAGTATTTCTGTTACTTTGACATCAATGTTTATTTGGACTTGCTAGTGAATTTTCAGTCGATTAGCAAGTGACCATTAGGACCATTAAGAATGTTTATTTAGCTATTTAAACTTCTTTTAGATTATCAAAAAAAAGCAGTTTTTGTAGTGTTCTTGGTGTGAACATCAATCTTGTTAGCCATGCTGAAAAATCTGCAAAATACCAGCCAAAAGCTGTAAATTGCTTTGAATAAAGCGCAGTGTTTGACTTAAACTTCAGCTTCCGCCATTACATTGTTTGCTGTAACTCTCTCTGCACAATTGCTCTGTAACTCTGCAAATTTTGGAGTGATCCATTTATTTGAATCGAATACCATGCACTCTAACCACAAGATTCTACATCGTGATTTAATGTTAAATGTGTTGTTCATTAATATGGAAATCATAGAAGCCTATATTTGTTATGATTTCTAGCTACCGTTTCTTATTGTTATCATTCAAAATATGTCATCACCAAATTTGGGACAAAGTTAATGTAAATTTCATTGATAAGTTGTGGACAGTTCTTCATCAAGTATGTGTATCTGGCTTTTCAGAGAAAAATAAGAAAATGTTACAAACAAGATGGTACTGAAATGCAAACCTGCGCCCAAACTTCCATTTTGTGAAACTGCCAGATAGTATTACTGGAATGTGCCTAGAGATCTCCTGTATGATGCCTTCAGTAACAGCTGCTGAATTCTGTTACCTGTTACTGTTCTTGAGGTGTTACAAAGCATTCACCAATCCTTTTTGGTTGCCTTTTCTTGCCAGAGCTCGAGAATTATTGCTATCACAGCGTACAAGGACGTCAGTGGCATGTTCGCTACGAGCAGCAAATCCCAGTCCAAAATGGCAACAACAACAGGCTCAAACAAAGGACAGAAAGATGACACGTCTGAGGAGGAAAACAAGCAAAGGTAATTTTTGTTTTTCCCCTTAAATTTTGATGGGGGTGTGTTTCTTTCTCATATGAAAATTGATCGCTGAGTTTTGTGGTGATGGCCATGTCATTAAGCTATGAAAGAGATATTTATAGAAGACCTTTGACCTCTGGACTGCAGCCCAAAGTAATTAGGATTGTCCCATTTGTGCAAAGAAAGTATAATGTCCCACTGGCAAACAAAATTGCCCCGATTTTAAAAAGATCTTTGTGACGTTCAAAAATATTTCTGTTTCGAATGCATCATATCGATATATTGTTTTGAAGGCAAAACCATGATTGACGGCCACATATTAGCCTCAAACGCTCGGCAGGAAAAACCTGTCTAATGTGGGCTACATAGTTGCAACAAGTACTAACACTAAGTTAACAATAAATGTAACTATTTGCGATATTAGTACTTGAATAAAGTTGGGTACTGTCCAACACAGCCCTGATTGTATTTCAAACAGTCGGCTTTGCAGGTATGATTTATAAGAGATTCTGTGATCGTTAGATGACTAGAGATCTGTCTGAAAGCTAAACCATCCTGAAGCTAATTTTACAGTTCTTATTGAACAACCAACTCTGCTGTTCGGAAACATGTAAGGACATTTTCAGGTTTTGTTTTCTTCAAGAGAGAAGCAGTCAATTCTCTTAAAAATTGCCCCTGCTATGCAAGTAATTTTCCTTTAGGGGCCTACAACATTTATAGTTGATGTATTTTCAAGAGACAATTTTTGTTTTTAAAATAATTTTTAAAATTATTATAAAAATAATTTTTAAAATAATTTTTTGATAGTACGGTAGATGACGAAGATGAATTACTCTACGGACCGACTGAACCAAAGCTGATGACGGCAGAAACTATGAAAGAATCAACAAGGTAAGCTTATGCTTCTTCCAAAAATGTAACATAGAAATTACATACATGCAGAAAACTGACAACTTCCTCAATGGTACTTCATATTGTGACAATTAATTTTGTGTTGTGAAATGGTTAGAAACGTCTTTCCTGGTTTTGAAAGAGACTGGATTTTTTATATAAAATAACAAACAGTAGTACAAGGTAAAAAATTGGGGAGTTTAGAAGACAAATAGAGGACAAAGTTCGAGATGTTTAGTGAAAGTGTGGGTGGGTTCAGTTTGAATCATGTTACCACCTTTGGTTTATGCAGAAATGGCAATTATTCAAAATCGACGTATTTGCGATAAATGTTACAAATGGATCGAAAACATTTTCTAGCAGTAACTTATTATATATATTATATCATTGTTAAAGAAATGATTAACACTCTGCAATACCCAGAATTGCACAATTTAAACTTTTAATGAAGTTTTTCAATTGTTTTCATTTATTTTTTATTCAGAGAGCAAGCACCAGAGACAGATGCTCAACGCCAAACTGAACCTACACATTGGTGTGCAGTTTGTCGAGAGAATGGTGTGTTAGAGGTAAGTGATTTTAACTGTCTAACAGTTAATGTAGTGATATGGTAAACAAGGCTGCACGACTATGTTTCATTCTGTACGCAGTTTTGTATAGTAAAGTTTATACAACACAGAGTAGAAATTTCTTTGTCGTTTTATAATTTTCATGAATGTTTAGTGAAAGAGCAACATTAAGTAAAAATTTGATATGAATATTTTTGGATTTCACAAAATGAAAAATAAATTTTCTGGAATATCTCTGAAACGATGCAATGTAATATGCAAATTAATGATTCCACTTTTAGTGAATAATTTTTTCACATGGTCAAAAGTTATCATTCATTACATTTCTTCTTATTGTTTTCTCAATGGCATTTATCTTTTACATAAATTCTGCAGATTCTGAAGTTACCTACTTTTGCACCAGTTTTCCTGGTCAGAAGCTTCTCAATGGCTCACCGTTTACTCGTTGACAGTGTGGTCATCACTACCAGCAGGTAAATGTCAATCCCCTCCCCTGCTCCCCACTTCAGAGACACAAATAGAACCTTACAACAACAAAA
>JAIPMN010037958.1:0-30972 GCA_020650975.1 Apostichopus californicus
CGATCATTACGTAATATTATCAATTATGAGACTTAGATTGCTCCGGTCATGAGTTATATTACTATAACATTAAGAACTGAATACAATAATGATCAATCGCATGATAGTATAATTAGTAATACTTAAATAAAGTAGACCTTTCATCGTTTTTTATAAAGAATTTAGATACTAATTCAAAAAATTGTCGTAACGTTTACATATTCTTCACCATTTTGACATTTCATATAACATTACTTCATGTTTTGGTCACTATAGCTACAACCTTCTTTTGTCTAGTTGTTTGTGCAGATTAATGAATGAAACATTTAAAGCAACAAAAATACAAGTCAGAAAGATAAATTACTTTAGTTACTTAAACGTTGTTTACTTTCTTTGTTATCAAATTCATTTCGTTAGAGCAAGGTGAAGGTGGGAGGAATGGGATGGGGTGGGGTGGGGGAAGAAGGGGCGGGGTTGGGGTGGGTAGGAGGCGGAAGGATGTAATACCTAACCATTGATTCCTATGCCTGTAATAAAATTTCAGAAGCCTCTCATTATGTTGTAACTTAACGTTCGTTAATTGGAAAAGATCGACACGACATTTACGGTAACATTGAAATCATGACAACTTATATCATCTGAATTTATGATATACTTAGCGCTTAGACACACCTAAACTTACTGACTCACAGGCAAATTTATGTTTAACATGGCATGTGGCATGAATAACTATAGAAATAACAACCTTGTATGTATAAAAATCTGATTTGATGAACTCGCACAGATGTACAGATAATGAACATACGTCAACGGTTGTCCTTTAAAACCATAAACAGCCATGGAAAACACGCGGTTGTAACGTATGACAGGTGAAACGTGCATCCTACTACGTTATATCCAAACTTATTGACTCACATGCATATTCATATATTTAACATACCAGGTGGCACGAATAAACAAAATATAAATAACAACACACGGAGTATAAACGACTGGTGTACAACACATTATAAATGTACCGCGGTATGACTTTGTACGTTTCTATACAGAAAATTTGGAAGCTGTACACGATACACTTTCTTTTACCTATTGTCTTCCCATACTTTTGAAAATGGAAATTGCTGACGAGATTCATTTTAGAAGGTAATAATTTAAAACAGATCACTTTCATCTAAGGTTACTTTATATCAATGACTTTGAACAAACACTCAATTATTCCTGGTTACTTTGGAAAGAGTTTCTAATCGTCATAATTATTTTCCCTTCTGAAGAAGATCAATTAATTAGACGAAACAATGATGTAAATAAAAACAATCCTTACCATGTTATCCTTTCATCAAGAAATCTGTGATTTGATGATAATGAACATACGTCAACGGCTGTCCTGTAAAAACATATAAGGACCCTGAGATACACGATTGTACACATCCACACTCATTGACTCACATTCTTATTCATGTGACAAGAAGAAACAAAAAAAAATAACAACACACGGAGTATAAACGACTGGTGTAATGTACAACTCATTCTAATAAATAAATGTATGGTATGACTTAATACGTTTCCATAATAACTAAATGTATGGTATGACTTAATACGTTTCTATAATAACTAAATGTATGGTATGACTTAATACGTTTCTATAATAACTAAATGTATGGTATGACTTACAACGTTCTATAATAACTAAATGTATGGTATGACTTAATGCGTTTCTATAATAACTAAATGTATGGTATGACTTTATACGTTCTATAATAACTAAATGTATGCTATGACTTAAAACGTTTCTATGATAACTAAATGCATAGTATGAATTAATACACTTTCTTTTACCCTTTGTCCTTTTCTTACTTTCAAAAAAGGAAAATATTAAAAGAAAAAATTGACGAGATACGATTTTGGAAGTAATAGTTTTCCAAACATATCACCTTTATGTAAGGTCTCTTTATATTAATGATTTTCAATCAAAACTCTTTTATCGCTGGTTACTTTGAGAAGAGTTTCTAATCGTCAAAACCATTTTCCCTCCTGATCTAATAAGCATAAAATAATATCAAAGAAAACATAATCTTTACCACGTTAACCTTGTATGTATAAAATTGTGATTTGATGAACTCGCACAGATGTACAGATAATGAACATACGTCAACGGTTGTCCTTTAAAACCATAACAAGCCATGGAAAATACGCGGTTGTCACGTATGACAGTTGAAACGTGCATCCTACTACGTTATATCCAAACTTATTGACTCACATGCATATTCATATATTTAACATACCAGGTGGCACGAATAGACAAAATAGAAATAACAACACACGGAGTATACACGACTGGTGTAATGTACAACACATTATAAATGTACCGCGGTATGACTTTGTACGTTTCTATACAGAAAATATAGAAGTTGTACACGATACACTTTCTTTTACCTATTGTCTTTCCTTACTTTTTAAAAAGGAAATTGTTGACGAGATTCATATTAGAAGGTAATATGTTAAAACAGATCACTTTCATCTAAGGTCACTTTATATGAATGACTTTTAGCAAACACGCAATTATTCCTGGTTACTTTGGAAAGAGTTTCTAATCGTCAAAATCAGTTTCCCTTCTGACGAAGATCAATTAATTAGACAAAACAATGATGTAAAAAAAAACAATCCTTACCATGTTATCCTTTCAACAAGAAAATTGGGGTTTGATGATAATGAACATACGTCAACGGTTGTCCTTGAAAAATATATGAGGACCCTAAAAAAACACGCGATGGTGACGTATCACAGTTGAAAAGTGCATCCTGTTATGTCATTGGAATTCATCACCATAATATGCTTGTGTTATAATTTATTTTATCAAAGTTGATGCTGTAAATTCAGAAAACTTGAAAACCATTTCTGAAAGAATAAGAAACATTCATTGCCTGGCACTGTCTTTGTTAATAGAAAAATACACTTAAAGCTTTAGCAATGTCGTTTAGTGCGTAATATTATTGAAAGTAGGTCCAGCAATTATATTTTGTTTATCTTATATGAATTGAAAATGCTATTCAGACCGTTCCACGTGCAATATGTAAGTATGAGTACTAAGAAGGATCCACTGTGACTTAAAATATGTCAGTGAATGTAATGAATTGAAAACGAGAGAAATAAAACAGGAAATTGTAAGCATCCATTCAATTATTTATGTTAAAACATGATGCAATCCATCAAATTGTGATCTGTTAATATTGCTGGAACCATTAGCACTTGGATCCCAGGTATATATAGCTACGCCTCTGGGGACAGTATGAGGTGATCCAGAGCCAGAAGGTGAAGTCAATGTAGTTAAATATGTCTTTTTAAATCAGTTAAAACAATTTCACTGGAGTGGATAGACTAAATCAGACTCATTGTTCTATCCTCATAAACCAACCAAATAATAACACAAAAGTATGAGTGCAGTTAATGCAGCTACATTTATTCTAGTTAATAAGACATTCACCATTGTAGTCTGTCAAATTCTCAGCGCGTTCTTCGACTATGACATCGATGGCTGCAGATACATAGAAGGTATGATATTGACCTTCGTATTTATTATTACAATTGTATCATAATGCTCTGTATAAAATATATGTTGCTTTCATGTTGCGTTAATGTTATACACCAATATATGGCTTCAAAGGGTTATTACTTGATATTTATTCATTCTATCATTTACAACATTTATGTTAATAGTTAACATAATATTATTAATCCATTATACAAGGTTATGCTTGTTTGTATATTATAGTCTCAACATGTGCTTGAACACTCTTCTGAAGTTTTTATTAAAACCACAGTAAACCAATGGGTTTGTGACTGAATTCATTGCCACGGTAAAAATTATCAAGATTACTTCCCCATGCTTTAATTCTGTACCTCTAATGAGAAGATAGAAAAACAAAGGAGACAAAAACAAAACAGTTGTTATAAATATAAAAAAGTTGACTTTTGTTAGTTTGATTTCATAGGAGGAAAATTGTCTACATGATTGTCTTTGATGACCAGTCGTTTGATGATTTTGTCCAGCGGATGATGATAATGGGTTTGTCGATACAAGAGTTACTGACACGTTGCTTGTTACAGGATTATTTGGTCTCACTCTTTGATGACTTTTGCGAACAGTTCGGAAAGTCAGGACATAAAACAATGGAATTATTACAAAACAACTACAAAATGTAATAATTAATGTGTAAACTTTGTACAAGATTCCGATGAAGTTATTCTCTCCGTAAAAGCAAAACTCTTTACCGAAGAAACGTTCTGTTCCGTACGAAGTAACGGAGACTGTCAAATGTAAAAGTAAATTAAAAATCCATACAAATGCGATCTGCAATGTTATAGTTCGTTTGTTAAACAGTTTATGATAAACGGAGTGGCTCTTTGTCACAAGTACATACCTGTTAATAGCAATCCGTGTGAGATGTTGAATCGAAACAGGAATAAATGTTGAATTCGTTTGGTAAAATAATCGACACAAAAATGCATTTGAAATCACAGTCTCTAATGAAGCAAACGCGACCGCCAGTAGAGGTAACACAAGGCAGCAAGTTCCAAAATCAGAAAATGCCAAACTTACTAAATAGCTATTTGCAGCAATCCGCAATTTTCTGTTCTGGGTGATCGCAAGTACAACGAGAACGTTACCAAAAGATCCAAAAATACATCCTAAACTGCATAATATAATTAAGAAGTGTTTTAATACTGGTGGTATCGGCAAAGCTAAATAGTTTAAATAGGTTGGATCCAGTGTACTGTGCACCGTCACAAAGATTGGCTGGTCGGTTGTTAGATTTTTGTATATTTCCATTCTCGCGAGGTATGCGTATGGGTTCAGGTATCAAATGTTTTTCACAATAAATTACTGTAAGTATCCTTCTAAGTAATCATAACTTCAATGGCGCTGCTTTCATTACTGGGTACATTGCGGGTACTCACTGAGCCTTTCTGAATAATAACATCAATTTATCAGGTTTAAGGTAGGAGTTGTTTTTACCAAGCGGATTATCTCCGACAAAATGTATACTGTACAATTACCGTACTTTGGCGACACTTCAATAATCCCAGTAGCAAGCTTCATTATGGTTCAATAGGTTCATCAATCTCTTTGTCCTATAAATCACTCACAAATTGACAGTTATAAAAAAATATGCTATTCACAGTACAATTAACAAAGGAATAGCTCGCACCTATCAAAACAAAATTTGACTAGGATTGGATTTAAAGACCTTGTCTTTATGCTATAAATGTTCGCAGTTGAACTATTTTCTCGGGTTATTCAATGAGGTGTTGCTTTAAGTGTTTTGAAACAAAGAGGAAGTCGAGAAAGATTCCGGGCCGTCCTTCAAAGTGTTTCTTATTTCTTTCTTTTTTCTTCAACAGAAGAAAACACTATACTTGTAATGACAAGATGATTTCACTTTCAGTTTATAAAATCAATGAAAGTTTCATTCACAGGCAAAGCAAAATTAAATTGTTCTTACTCATTCAAAGCAACTGCTCAAACTTTTTTTAAACTCTTCAATAAATAAACAAGCATTTACTGATATTATTTTAATGGACTCTTTCTTTCCTTTCTTTCAATTGAATACATACAGATTAAGAACTCAAATTACAAGCCACAATAATGAATATTTCTCGTTTCATTCGATGTAGAGCAGTACGTCATTGGTACACTTTGTAATATAAGTACAAACTGTTATAAATAAGAAACAAAACATGATTCTATATCCAGCTTTTATTAGCTTTCGAGAAAAGTTTCTTCTCCGTATCATTTCATTATCGGGAAGGTTCGTTTAGACATCAGTTTGGTAAACAACGGAAGTACACATTAACCAACGATATTAGTACCTGATACAATCACTGTAGGATTCCAAGTTAAATGTAATTGGATGTTGACAAGTTTATGGCCTTCCGATCAATATTGCTCATTATGAGGGTGTCCGATTGTTCCCCACATGCACTATCAGATGTACTCGAACATTTTTTTGTTTATGTTATATTATGTGTTACGGTATTGTAAATAAATACAGTGGGGAAAAAATCAATTGAAGCTATCATGTGCACCAATAGTGAAGTTACTGTATGGCGCACACGAGTGGTTCCTTCAATGCATAATGACAAAGATATGCTTTTAAAACTTCAAAACATATGTATCACTGGGCAAGCTAGCAACTCTACATACAAAGCAACATAGAAATAAAAAATAGAACCTACAGTATTAATGTCGCATGCATCTGTGAAAACACACTGGTTTCACTTGACAAATAAAAGTGTTCAATGAGCATTCATACAGAAGCTACTGTATTGTGGTTGTTCACATTCAAAATGGAAGACTAGTTTATTTTTGTATTGAAACTAGTAATCAACCACTCATCAAAATGCAATACTAAGTTCTTATGATTTCTTGCACTTTACCTACCATTACTAATATTTAGGATAAGTATAAGTTTAAAGAACAGAACCCACTTTTGGAAAGTAAACTTGACTTAATCACGAATGGCTTATACAGTAAATACAAATGCGACTAGTAGCATGTCAAATTGCACACAACAAAACTCTACAAACTACTATTGAAGTGTATTAGAGGAATATGATGAAGATGGCATTGCAGTTTTTCCAACCCTACCTGCCTGATGATGTTCTTATTCGTACGGATACATACTTTTTGCGTATTAACATTTCCATTTTGACATTCTCATAGCATGTGTTAACATATGTATATGTATGTAGTACCTGTGTGAGTTTGGGTGTGTGTTTGTATGTAGGTAGATACTGTAGGTAGACATGCACCCAGGAAGGTCAGTTGTTAGGGTCAGTATGAAGGTACAGTAGAGGTAAGTAGATATATGTAGGTAGGTTCGTATGTGGGTATATATGTATGCAGTTTTGTTAAAAAATAACTCAATACTGTAAACTTGATAGACTTCAAACATGACGTCTCAGCCAAATGTCATACAAGGTGAGCAAATGTCAAAAACTCAGGAAATATACGTTGGTACGTTGGTGTATTCTTAAGTATGATATGTTTAGATTTTTACAGCAACCACTCACTTTCTACATATGTTGGTAGATGTTGCTTCTTTTTAAGGCTGTTGCCAAAGGACATTTACTGTAAGTTAGTTGAAGCCATAAAGTGGAATTCCTGTATGAGTGCCATATAGGGTGAGTAGCCTACCCATCTCATAATCAGTAACAGGCATGTACAATTTAGGGTAGAGGTTATATGACATTTGAGCTCCATCAAAGGGCAAATCCTTAAACCCTGTAAACATGATAACTTAAGATTGCAAATTTGCAACTGAAGTAGATAGAACACAAAGTGAGTTCAAGGCTGCTTTTATTTTGGCTGGGGTCAGAGGTCATTCTTGGCAACTGTATCTGGAGAGTATTGTAAGAGAAAATACATATTCGCAACATTCTAAAATTGTGGAGTTGACAAACACAAGTCAAATGACCACCTACCTTACAGCAATTAAATTTCTAATACAGATTCATATAAATGATATGTCCTTCAATCTGAAAAAGATGTCATGCAGTAACATCATTCTCTACAGTATGGTCACCATAGCAACTGTTTGGTGTCATAATCTCTTAAAATGACTGTGAAAAGATTATCCTTACGTTTGACCTAAGTAGTGCTCTCTTCAACTGCCTCAAGTGGTTTCACCGTTGGCCAACGAGTAATGGCAGAAAAGAATGTACAACACACTCCAACAGCTGTCTATAGTAAAAAATTAAACTCATTTAAGCTGACTGACATCTTTCAGGCAAGGAATTATAAAGCCTTCTGGATCAATTAAATGTCAAGAGTGTACACCAAGTGTGTATTGTTAAGTGCAGTGAATTGAAAATGTTATACAATACAATGATATATGTGGTTTGGTTTGCAAAGAACAAAGAATGCATTGCAAAGTTGCTATTGAAATTTCATCACAGCATAAAAACAATCATAAGACTACATACAGTACAGTACTGTAGAATTGAATAAATTCTGATTAACACTCATTTATTCATTATTTACCATGTTATAAGGGCGAATCTTGGTTAGCTTTAAGAGCTAATCTTACCCAAGGCCCTTGATCTTTGCAATCATTTCTTTTCAGTACCTATGTAGATTTATGGGACTCTTTGGTAAAGTTGAGTGAGAAAGCAGTTATGTATTTCTCATAGTGGGTCTTCCTATTCCTCACTGGAACACTAGTTGTCCAAATATTGACCAGTATTATCATTGCATAAAATTAATTATGTGTAGTTGTGAGTAGATATTGTAATTAACTAACATCTGTAAAGTCTTCATCAATTATTTCAGTATGCATGTTACACTAGAAAGGACACTCATCTGGGGACTTTGGTGGGATTCGAACCCACACTCCAAAATCATGCTTTGGATTCAACCTTGTGACAAAGTATTGTACACAAGAATGTAAAACCTGGATAACATGCTGTACTGTATCTTTACTGAACAGTACGTACATAATTTGATAAGACAAGGCATTGTGAGAACTCTATACATAATGAAGTAAATTTAGGTCATAGGAATGATCAAAATCTTTTGATCAAGCTTCAGTTTTATATATTTGAACAAAGAATGGTTCACAAACTGTAATGATTAGCAATGTTGTCAAAGCAGCCTTCTGAACCTATGTGGGTCTGTTCAGGTTAAAGCGCCCAATTTGGTTGCCGGAAGTAGCAAATTTTAAATTGCAGTAAAGAACTTCTATTCTAAGTAAATAACATAATTAATATCTACAATTTATGAGTCAGAATTGACCAGACCTTAAACTATTTCGGAATTTTTATTCAAGATGGTTGACATTGTGACAATCTATAAATTTTCCAAAATGTGTTCTTTTTTTCATTGGTGGTATGTCACTCCATTGCTGCTACATTTGAAAACTATGTTGTTATTTTCTTTATTAACATAAAATTTGTTATTATAAGACAAGTTTTCAATGATATTGATGATGTTATTACAAAATATTAGAGTATCGTATATGAAATAAAGTTTTAACACTTTTTCTTGAAAGAACACATTTGAAATTAATAGTAACAATTACACCATCAAATAAAACTACAACATAAGCACATATACAATTCTGGGTCATGTCCTCTCAGATTTTTTTTCTTGACTCTTGTTTTGGACATCACCAACCAATTTTTTACTTATTATAATCTAATATTTAGTAATAAAACAAAAGGCGATAATAATGAATAGAAAAACAATTAATTACATTGATAACCCTACAAACAGAGATATGATGGTTTATCCATTAATAAGAATGACCCAATTTTCCTGATGCAAAACGTCAACCCTTTATCGATTAACTTCGATTTTATAACCTTATAGAAACCCGATCTCCAACAGCAAATAACTTTCACATGTAAGCCATGCAATTCAACAAAACCAATTTAGAAAGCCCGACAATGAAATGTACAGTACGAGTATCCACAATTTCTAGTTTAACACTTAATACACAAACACGGCTTCATAAAATCGTTGTTTTTTAGAGGTCGAGGTAAATCCATGTACTCTCTACTGTTTCTGTAGACAAAGACAATTCCGGTATTCCTCATCATTTTTTAGAACAAAGCGAACATTAGGAAGGGAGCCAAACAAAAAGACTTACTTAAAACTAATTTCTAGTTACTTAGATCTGGAACCCATGGCATGTGTCAAGCGTCACTGACACTGTTAACAATATGGGTCCTTGAATTCTCTGCCATAATAATAGGCAAGTCGCAATGTTAGGATACATAATTTTCCATGAGACCGATCAAACACAGGTTACTTACAAAATAAAGCTGTTGTGTGCATTCAACTGATACATTCTCGGTGTGCTTGTTGTTAGGATTAGCTTAAGTACTGTAAATAACAACACGTTGTGATGACATATATATCGAAAACTCAAAGTTAAAATTAACCTAACGTTACAAGACACGACACAAAATTAAACGCAGTACAGTACTATCAGAACATATATACAGTACATGTCTTCACTATAATTGTTGTCCTGTCTCGAATGTAAATTTTAAAAGTGTTCTCATCATCAGCCCAACCAAAAGTACGCCTTCCTAGAATATGAACTTCGATCTGTATTAACATCTCAGATTCTCCCAATTTGTCTATGATCAGAGCAAATTTATGGCATTGTCAAATTGTGAAATTTTCTACCGCATGCCTGTTTCACAGAAGTCTCTATTCATGTGACACAAAATGACACATTCCTTGCACAACTAAACATCATTTATGAATGAGCAGAAAACTCAGCCAATCATACCAAGTCTAAATATGTAATATACTTTAGTGTACAGAGTTAACACATCATTAGGAATTGTGACTTACAAGGTTTGTGTGGAAAATTGTTTATACATCGGCGTACACAATTCTGGACCGACTATGTAAATGAGGAGACATGCCCAAGAAAACCGTATAAAGGCCATGTGATGTGCTCCATTGTAGTACTCAACTCTTATAGTACTCCTTGAATGTGTATTCTACAACAATTAGTGTCAGGATCACAGAGCTACCACAACAATGGAATGTAACTAAGTGGTAGAATTCTCCAATGTGTCACCGCAATTTGAAATTCCAAAATGGCAATTTTGATAATTTTTGGCAAACAATCGCACTTCAGTTAGAATGCATGTAACTTATCAGGATTGTATACACATATACATAGACACGAGAAGCATTGCCATTTTATTATGAGTAAACAAGTGTGTATGCATATTGTAGCGAACCAGTGTACATATATAGAGCCGTAAATAAACCCTGATTTTGACTAACTGATGTTCATACTTATATTTGTTTGCGTCTCTGCGGATTTCCTGTTAAACCAGACTCTATTTTTTAGTAGATTTGTTTTGATTAGCGAGCGCGGCTACCTAGCCCTGGTTCCTTTTGCGGCTTTCCGCCTTCCTGTCTATCTGGGTCACGACCCAGCGCTACCGTGATTTCCTGAAAGTCTCCTTCACGAACTGGTGCCCTTAAAGAAGAAGGAGAAACACGTTCTTGTTTGGGCACTCCGAATTGAGACTTCAATGAAACAACACGCGTGTGCGGAAAGTAGCCTACTGTCAAGTAAAAGAGAAGATAGCACAGTGTCGGACGGTAAGGGGTAAGCATTTTCTTTGCTATGTTTGAACTCAGAGAGCTCTGAATCCTAGAAGTACGGATACACCAGGGTTTGGCATTCTTGTTGGATTTGGCAATTTTGGGACCTGGATTTTGGACTCAGGGAGTCGGGTAATCTGAGAGGCAGGCCTATATGGGGGTAACGGGGGGCAGTTCGACTTACCGTGTGACAAGGAGGTAATCTGCTAGGCGAAACTGTTTAAACGTTTTGTTGACAGGTCAATCATATGCTCTTCATATCCCGTGTGATAGGGTGAGATAACGTAACGTTTGAGATAAAGTTTAACCGTAACGCCAATGACGCACGGAAGGTTAACGACGGTCAACGCAGGAAGTGTAACGCCAGTGACGCACGGTAGAGTTTCGTTTGTTAGACACGAAGTGTAATGCCAGTGACGCAAGGGGAAATTTTGCTGTTTGCACACGAAGTATAAGAACAGTGACGCACATAGAGTTTACGCCGGTTGTGCGAGGAGTGTAAGACCAGCAGCGCAGTGGAAAGGTTTCGCCAGTACGCACGAAATGTAACGTGTGTGACACACAGAGAGATTACGCTGGTAATGCCGGTGACAAACAGAGAGTGCTTGCCGGTTACGCAAGGCCAGTTTTAGGCAGAGTTTAAGGCCAGTGACGCACGGGAAGGATATCGACGGTCACGCACGAAATGTAACGTGTGTGACACACAGAGCGATTACGCTGGTTACGCTTGAAGTGTTACTTCATTGACGCACGGAGAGTTTATGCCGGTTACCCAAGGAGGCTAGTGACACACGGGAGGGATTTCGCCGGTCACGCACGAAGCGTTACGCCAGTGACCCATGATATTACGACGGCTTCGCAAGGAGTGTAACGCTAGTGATCTACCGGATCGTTTCGCAGGCTTCGCACAAAGTGTAACTCCATTGACGGACGGAGATTTACGTCGGTTACGCACGATGTGGAACACTAGGGACGCATGGGTAAGGTTCGTCGGCTATTCATCAAGTGTAAGGCTAGTGACACACTAAGAAATTTCGCCGGTACACACGAAGTGTAACGCCAGTGACGCACAGGAAGGGTTTCGCATATAACGCACGAAGTGTAACGCCAGTGACGCACATATAAGTTTGTGCCGGTTGCGCACGGAGTACAGAGCCAGCAACGCATGTGAAAGTTTTCACCGTTTACGCACGACGTGTAACGTGTGTGACACACAGATATATTACTGTGGCTACGCACGAAGTGTAACGCCAGTGGCATACATAGAGTATATGCCGGTTACGCAGAAAGTGTAACGAGAGTGACGCACGGAGAGTTTACGCCGGTTGCGCAGGTATACAAAGCAAGTGACTCACGGAGAAGTTTTGTTTGTTACACACGAAGTGTAACGCCAGTGACGCACCGGGACAATTCGCTGGTTGCGCACGAAGTATAACAAAAGTGACTCACGGAGAGTTTACGCCGATTGTGCGAGGATTTTAAGGCCAGTGACGCACAGGGACATTTTGCTGGTTACGCAGGAAGTGTAACGTCAGTGACACACAGATAGATTACACGGGTTACGCAGGGAGTGTAACGCTAGTATCGCAGAGGGAGGTTTACGCAGGTTGCGCACTGATTGTAAGGCCAGCAACACATGGGAAAGTTTTGCGTGTTACGCTCGACTTGTAACGTGTGTGGCACACAAAGAGATTACGCTGGTTACGCACGAAGTGTAATGCCGGTGACAAACAAAGAGTGTATGCCGGTTACGGAAGGAGTTTAAGGCCAGTGACGGACGGGAAGGATTTCGCTGGTCACGCACGAAGCGTAACGTATGTGACACACAAAGAGATGACGCTGGTTACGCAAGAAGTATTACTCCAGTGACGCACGGAGAGTTTATGCCGGTTACGGAAGGAGTTTAAGGCAAGTGACGCACGGGAAGGATTTCGCAGGTCACGCACGAAGTGTAACGCCAGTGACGCATGAGATTATGACACTTTCTCAAGGGTGCAACGCCAGTGATTCACGGGAAGGATTTCGTAAGTTTGGCTTAAAGTGAAACTCCAGTGACACACGGAGAGTTTACGCCGGTTACGCACGAAGTCTAACGACAGGAAGGCACAAAGAGTTTACGCATGTTGCGCACGGAGTGAAAGACCGGTGACGCACGGAAACGGTATCGCTGGTCACGAACGAGGTATAACCCCAGCGACGCGCGAGAATACTACGGTTTAGCAAGGGGTGTAACGCCAGTGACTCACGGGAATTATTCGCAAGTTACGCACAAACTGTAATTCCAGTGACGCACGGATAGTCAACGATGGTGACGCATGAAGTATAACGCCAGTGACGCACAGGAAAATGTCGCTGGTTACGCGTGAAGAATAACGACTTTAACGCACGGAGATTTTACGCCGGTTATGCACGAAGTGTAACGACAGTAAGCACAGAGAGTTTACGCAGGTTCCGCACAGAGTTTAAGGCCAGTGACGCACGAGAAGGGTTTCGCCGGTCACGAACGAGGTATAACGCCAGAGACGCACGAGAATACGACGTTTTAGCAATTAGTGTAACGCCAGTGACTCATGGAGACTTAACGCTGGTCACGCACGAAGCGTAAAGCCAGTGACGCATGATATAACGACGCTTTTGCAAGGAGTGTAACGCCAGTGATTCACGGGATTGTTTCGCAGGTTTCGCACAAAGTGTAACTCCAGTGAAGGACGGAGATTTACGCCGGTTACTCACGAACTGTAACGCCAGTGGCGCACGGGAAGGGTTTCGCATATTACGCACGAAGTGTAACGCCAGTGACGGTAAGATAATTTACGCCGGTTACGCACGAAGTGTTACACCAATGACAAATACAGAGTTTACGCCGGTTACGCACGAAGTGTAACGACAGTAAGGCACATCGTGTTTACGCAGGTTGCGCACAGATTGTAAGACCAGTGATGCACGGGAAGGGTTTCGTCAATCACGAACGAGGTATAACACAAGCGACGCGTGATAACACGACGGTTAAGCAAGGAATGTAATGCCAGTGACTCGCGAGAATTTATCGCAGGTAACACACAAACTGAAACTCCAGTGACGCACGGAGATTTAACGCTGGTTACGCATGAAGTATAACGCAAGTGACGCACGGGAAAATTACGCTTGCTACGCACGAAGTGAAACGCCAGTGCTGCATGGTGAGTCTACGCCGGTGACTCACGAAATAATATGAAATGCCAGTGATACACCTTGAAATTTTTGCTGGTTATGCACGGATTGTAATGCAAGTGACGAACGGGCAGTTACGCTGGTGACGCATGAAGTGTAGCGCCAGTGACGCAAGAGTAAACTGCGCTTGTTACGCATGAAGAATAACGGCTTTTAAGCACGGAGAGTTCATGCCGGTTACGCATACAGTGCAACGCCAATTACACAGAGAGAGTTTACGCCGGTTGCGTACGGAGTGTAAGGCCAGTGACGCTCGGAAGGGTTTTGCTGGCAAAAAGTTTAACGTCAGTGACGCACGGGGAAGTTATTATAGTTAGGCCTGGTAATGCCAGTAACGTAATAAATCAATAAATTGTAACCATTGTATTTTAATCATTTTAGTCAGCGCTCGCCTTGAGTTAATCATTGAAATAAACGCCTCAAGCAAGGCATTGCAAAGAAATTAAACGATTCTTGATGTTATTCTCTTTTGTGAAATTCCGTCCTTTTAAAGACTTGCGTTCCTTGAGTTCAATCCATTAGTTGGAAGATCCCGACGAACACAATTCGACGTTACAATGTGTTGCAGCGGTGTGATGTTTTAGCTGATGGACTCTCAAAGCAGTCGAGAGAAATTATCCGACCCTGGGGATCATTCAAATAATGAAGATGGGAACAAAAAATCAGAGTGGTTGCTGATGGACGAATATGTTGACAATCGATACAGTGTTCTATCTGATCTGGTTCCTCCAACCAATGTCCTGACAACTCCAGCGGACAAGAAAACCAGGAATAGGGTCAAGCGGAACCATTCCGATCCACCAACCCGTTCAGCGATGTACACAGCCCAGGGAATCCGTACCCAAGTACCTATTATTCAGCAGGCGAAGGGATACCGCTTCGTGAGGAATAGAGAGGAGAAAGTCGGCTTGCGAAAGAATCAAACAACCGAAATGACGATGAACGATAAAGACGATATAATCCGTATAACATAGCGAATTGTCAGACTTTTAACGAGACGTCGGGATTAGGCCAGATATTTTTTTATTGAAATACCCCAATGGGAGAACTTCCAAGCACAATTTGAAATGGTAGCAGAATAACATCTCTGGGGCGAAGACATCAAGGCAATGTGCCTGTCAGCGAGTTTTTTAAGCGAAGCACAAGCCGTCCTAGCAGATCTACCGCTAGTAGGAGAAGTTACCATGCTGCAGTGAATGCCCTATTCAAGCGATTTAATTCAAGTCATCAAACCGAGCTGAAAGGTATAAAACTAAGGTGTCGTACCAGAGCTAGGTGAGAGAGACGATACCCCAGTTGACATCAAACGGCTGAAAGGCTCTGCAAACCATGGATTTACGTATATTATCCTTGCCCGTGATCACCCCATCGATGCGTTGGACGTGCCCGAGACGAGGTTAGAGGTACACCAAACACGACCTTGGACTTTAGATGAAGCAGTACAGGCTAAGAGACCTTATATACAGGGTAGCGATATCGGGCACTTCCCCAACGTAAGGCGAGTGCGTGTGATGTATATTGAAGAGAGTACAGCAGAAGACCAGAATTACGGAGAAAAGGCCGGTGGCAACAGTGTCTCAGGTAACTCGGACGAACTTAACATGGCGCTACTCAGTCTCACCAAAGACATGGATGATCTAATGGTAGCAATCAAATCAGACCGGAGCCAACAGTCTTCCAAAGTCGGGCGGACGAAAGCCCAACGGAGATGGGGATCGTCCACCTAGTAGCTGTTGGAATTGCGGACAGCGAGGGCACGTTCAGCGGGATTGCCCAACGAAGCAGTCGATTCCGGTAAAGCGACGAGATGACGTTCAGGAAAACAACACTCTTTCGGGCGAGAGGGCCAACACTCAGCAAGAATCATAGAGAGGCCAACACCTGTGTTAATTCGTGTAAGAACGAGATTAAGAAAATTAGATGGAATGTGCTTGAATTTAACGATATAAGATTTGATAGTACCTTGCCTGGTAGACACAGGTGCAGATATGTCAGTTATTATTCTAGACCTTCTACATAATCTACAACAAGAAGAACGACTATTATTGAAGAAGGTGGAAGATAGTATCACTCTTGCTGATGGGAAAACTGTTCCGTTACACGGTCTTGTAAAAGTCCGCATACAGATGGAAGGAAGATCACTAGAACATGAATTCTTAGTGGCGGACATTGATGTTGACTGCATTTTGGGACTTTTTTTCTTGGAATAATTTTGTTTTTTGTCATCGAAACCCGTAAAGGAAGGCATGTATTGCTGCAGACCTCACAAACGATCCACCTCAAGCTCGGAAGCAAGTTCTAGGATAACATCTAAAGAAACATTCTGTTTACCACCAAATACTGAAGTGTTCATCTCAAGAAGAGTTGAAGATGCCTCACGGACTTAACAGATGGGAATTATACTACCGGCTAAAAGTTTCACATAGCTGTCCGATATGAGCAACGGAAGGGTACCAGTCCAGATTACCAACCTTACGTTATAGCCAGTAGCAGTTTACAATTAACTACTTTGGAAATTTGCGAAGAGGCTTAGGAAGTCCCTCTACCATGTTGGGGTGATAACCCCAAGTCTGACGACAGTTACTTAGCTAGCAGCGATCCCAAAATGCACAGTCATCTCGATGCAATAAACAGAGCTATAAAGAAAATATGAATAGTAACCAGAAACGTGCAGAGTTTGACTTGCTAAAGGAATTTTCGAATTCATTCTCAAAAGGCTCGGACGATCTGGGAAGAACCAAAGTTGTTAAGCACGAGATTGATACAGGGTCAAACCGGCCGATTTAACAACCGGCGAAACGACTCCCGATGAACATGCACGAAGAAGCAATATATTAGATAACATGCTGGCTAGTGGTGAAAAAGAAGGATGGCTATCCTCGCTTCTGCGTCATTTATCAGCGAGTCAATACTGTCACAGAAAAGGATTCTTATATTCTACCAATTATAGACGATTGGATATATATGTTGGGTTGCTACCCTTGATCTGACCAGCGGCTACTGGCAGATCGACGTAGAGGAAGAATATAGACCAAAGACAGTTAATAACAGGGCTTCTACCAGCTTTGTGTAATGCCATTTGATTTATGCAATGCACCAGCATCCTTGGATAGCTTATGGAAAGAGTGCTGGGCAGCCTAAGGTCTGGTGTACCTAGACGACATTATTGTGCACACCCCGTCCTCATAAAATTTCTCATACGAACAGATCACGGAACCTTGCGATGGTTACTGGGATTCCGCAACCTGGAGGATTAGACTGCAAGGTGGCTGGAGACTCAGAAATTATAATTTTGACATAGAGCACCGACCTGGAAGTGCACACGGAAATACAGATGCACCTTAAAGGAGACCTTGCAAAAAGTGCGTTAATTGTGAAACGGAAGAAGGAAAAGAGAAAAAAAAGCCATTTGCAAGAGTCATTGCAGCCCAGATCAATTTCGGAGTTGCTGTTGTAACCGAGACGTGCCTAATGAGGTGACATGCAATGTAGTAAACGTTGCTTAAGACAAGAGCACATGCCGTTTGCATGCTCCAAAGGACAATAATGTATTGAAACAGACAGATTATTTCCGATTATTTTTCGAAATGGACAGAGGCTGTGGCAATGAAGACCAAGGAAGCCAGTTCCGTTGCCAGAATATTAGTTGAAGACTTTGTTTTTCGATGGGGAATCCCTGGAGAAATTCACTCTGATCAGGAGACAATTCGGATTATCTCTCATCCAACTCACTATCACCCGCAGTCTGATGGAATGGTCGAACAATTTAATAAGACACTGGAATTCATGCTAGCAGTTGTAGTGGCCCCTGACCAACGTGATTGGCATCGATAGCTGCCCGACTTGAATATAGCCTACAACTCCCCAGTGCACGATACCACTGGATTCTGTCCCGCTGATATTATGTTTGGAAGACAAATGAGAACACCACTCTATTGTTTTTTGTCCTCTCCAGAATTCGACGGTGATATTGATTATCCAGCAAAAGTTAAGGAAGATTAGCCGCACTGCTCGTACTCACATAGAAACCAGCGTTGAGCGGCATAAATATTTTGCAAATTGAAGAGCTAGTCTCAAGAAAGGAAACCTTGTTTCGGCGTATCGGCCCGATATGGGCAATTATGTAACTATATGACTATGTACCCAAGGGCGAGTTCAGGGGGTCGGGGAATCTTAAAGGTAGGCATATGTAGAGGTAACGGGAGGCAGTTCAACTTACCGTGTCACAAGGAGGGTATCTGCTAGGCGAAGGCTGTGTAAAAGTCTTGTTGAAAGGTCAACCATATGCTCTTAATTCCCGTGTGATAGGGTGATATAACAGATGTATAACAGTAACGCCAATGACGCACGGGAAAGTTTCGCCGGTTACGCAAGAAGTGTAACACCGGGAACGCACGGGGAAGTTTCGCTGGTTACGCATGAAGTGTGACGCCAGCGACGCACTTGATTACCCCGGTTACGAATGGAGTGTAACGCCAGTGACGCACGAAGTGCAACGCCAGTGGCGAAAGAACCCCATTAATCCTAAGCAGCTTGATCTTCATTGCATGATTTGTATATTAGCTGATTTTTGCAGTCAGTGCTCGTCTCGGTTTTATCATTGAAATAAAAGCTCAAGCTAGGCATTGCAGAGAAATTCATTGATACTGTTTTCTTGTGTTTTGTGAGATTATGTTCTAATTAAGACTCGAGTTCTCTGAATTTTGTTCCAAGTTGTTTAATATACACAGAACACTGACCCGCAGCAAGAGAGTTGATGAAATCGGTCAGAGTTTATAGACAATAATGTAGCCAATGCAATACATGTTTTTTGTGGTAAAATGGTAACAACCATTAACTGTTACAGCAATACTTGATTCATATAACTCATGCATCATTTCAGCAACACCATTGTGACTGATACATTGTAGCTCATATCTTGGTGAAGTTTACCACGTATTTGGTAACATAAAAGTGCTTTATACTAAAGTATAATAAGTAACTAGTTAAACTAAATTAATAATGAAATAATTTCATAAATATTATAAAACCTCCTCGTCACAGGAGTGCTACACATTGAAAGAGAGATTACCAATCATTTCAACCTCAACCTTCCCCTCACTCTTCTTAAAACACCATCTTACATACAATAATAGTATTTTATATCCTCTGATTTACACGAATTGGCGTTTATTTTTCGAAGTTTCGTATTTTTTTTAAATCAGTGTTACACTGCAACAAACGGTTATGCAACGAATGATGGAAATTATTTATTTTTTACATAAAGTTAGGTTCGTACCTTTATTGGAGTGACACGTTTCACCACAATAGTCAAGACAAATACAAAGCCGGACCAGATGATCAAATGATGAGGACTTTACAGTATACCGCACATGTGGGTCCTTCTGAACATAAGAAGATTAGATAGTTATCATTCAACATGTATGTTAGCATTACGCAGATGTACTAATAAAAGTAATACCATGTTCACTATATCAGTTCATTTAATACCTTTCAGTGAAAAGCAAATATGAACTTTGATACTTACCATAATTTATGTAAACATCGGATTAGGACTTCTCACAGTAGTTCAGCGCCATTTTATATCAATATTACAGACTCTTTGTTAGATAGACTTGGCATTACATACGTTTCTCAGAGTTTCTCCAATAAATGATGGTGCGGATTTAATATTCCTTTTTCTACGGTAAGTACAGTATACTAATATTTTGGCTAACTTAAATATTTACTGTTCTTATGAAGGATTTATAATAAGTTTTATAAAATACAGGACATGGTTGATGCCACCATACAATTACTACATTAGCACTATGCGATGTATGCAACATGATCCTATTCATAATGTCTTTGGCAATGGTGTCAATAACTATGCCTCTAATTCACTGTTTTGATACAGAGAAACACTTCATGCCTATTTTCAGCTAGGTTTTATATTTTCTTTAGCGGAATCAAAGAAAGAACGATCAGTAAGAGTTAGAATGACAAACATTCGTGTATTTCTTTCAATACTGAAACAAATTACACTAGTCGTATTTCACAACGTAAATAGCGTACGCACATGAATGTTCCAGCATCTGAATGGAGTATCTCTTCTTTCTAGAAACTTAAACATTGTCATCTGCAAGGTTGGGTTATTCCTTATTGTAACGTTCTATCTAGATTTTCGTAACTCATTGTTTATACATAACTGGGAAGCAGTTGCTTTCAAGAAAATCGTAAGCATATGGATAATGATATGCTTATGTATGTTAACGTATTCTGCTTATCTTAAACTTACAACAATCCGTGAAATTTGATAATGGAACTTTCATAATATCAGATTTGTAAAAGATGCAACTGAATTCGTCATCAAAAGCCATTTTTGTGTTTGGTATTTCCGATTTTCAAGACCATATAAGAACGAGAAACGACGACATAAAATAAAGTTATCAAATGCAAAGGTACTACAGCAGCGTTTAGTTAATACCATGGTTTTTTCATACAAGTTAGACAACAATTTATTTCTCCTGTTCAGCTTTATGCGTCATTTTATACTTTTCTTAACCGCATTGACCCCACGATGTCATAAAGTCATACATAACTAGCTGATATAATTAGAGCTAATGTCATATGGTTGAATAAAAGTCGAAACATATACATCTTTGAAAGTTGTTTTCTCGAAGATATTTTTCGTTAGGATAGCAAAAAACCCCGCCCATGATATGAATATTTAAATTATATGAACGTCATTGAACAGTGATTTAAATGAGTTTCACTTTTCCGGCGTCGTAAGCAACCCATTTCACTGATATGTACCACAACACATTGCTTTATTTGTGTACATTGTGTATGGCTGTGATATCGTCGCGAATTTTTCAGATCGCTGTGAATGAATTTAGTTCAAGCAGCTCATACATAAACATTATAGCTATTCACTGATTGGTTGAATTAAAACTAGTGGATTTGAGAAACTTCATGCGATTAATTTTAAATGAGGAATTTTTCTGAAGAGACTCTACTCATTATCTGCAGAAGGCCTAGATTACTCGCCAAGTAATGCTCTTGGCAAGGAAAAAACTTGGATAATATCTTAGTTTGCTGTTTGTGATGAATACATGTAAAAACAACTCGATGGACATTTCAAAAGGGTAAGAAAACGGCGACAAAACGTAAAAAGCTGCTTTAAACACTTTTGCTATGCTATATATTTTCGATAGTGCTCACTACTGTGATATAAGCCTTGAGTCCAAGTAAGGGTTGCTCTCCGTTTATTACTTTCTGTATTATCCGCCCGCTCCCAAACCACCGCCCTTCTCTCTCTGCCTTCTGTCATTACCCTTTAAACGGCACATACTAAACATATACCAAAGGTATAAGCGAAATGTTTAAAGCATACATACAACACACATACAAGCAGACTGATTTCATGACTATAGTTACATAACATGGATGGCTGTAGGTACAACCTTTAACACAAACCTGTCTCACCCAGATCGTGCAAAGCAGCCCAGATGTGTAGCACGTCGTTTCTCCTTGAAGACCTGAGAGGACATATCTGCAAAACCCACGTCCACCGTGTATAATCAAACGGTCGGTTGGTTTTATGGCAATTTCCGTGTACATTTCTTGGAAAAATGGAATGCGAAGTTTCGGTGGAGGTTTACTTGCTTTCTGTGAGTTTCAAAAAAAAAATAGACTTATTCCAGAAAATAAGAAAAAAAAAAACGTAAGACGCTAATGCATGAAAAATATTATATATCTCTATAGAATGAAAACCTTTAGAATGATTATTGTCTGGTTGTAACGTAGTTGCTGTGTATTCTTACTTTTATATTTCACAAAGTATGTATACAATTTGAGAATTACTTTATGCGAACTAACACAACAAACCACAAAGTTTCTACACCAACGTTTACTTAAATATCATGATAATATCGTGCAAGGGAGACAACAATTTATTTATCATATTCATAAACACTTTTGACATGCTACGCATGTTTGATAACTTATCAGACTAGTCTGCAGTCTTTGAACAATGTTTCCACAGCTCGCGATGGTAACTGGTAACAATATTTCTAGAAGGGAAAACCATTACAACCTTGCAAATTGACAATTATAAAACAAATGTTACCTGAAATACTGCAAACTACAGTAATAATTAAATGTACCTCTTTACTAAATTAAGCCGGGTTTCACTTCAATATATGAATGTGACCATATATCTTAAGTTAGGTAGACAGGAGTATATATGTATGGCAGACAAGTAAGAGAGGAGTAATGTAAATATATATGAATGTGACCGTATATCGTAAGTTAGGTAGACAGGAGTATATATGTATGGCAGACAAGTAAGAGAGGGGGTGATGTAAATATCGGGGTTGCAAGCCCAGCGGTCTTTCAACGGAAGTCATTAATTTAATCCCGTTTTAGCCATGAACTTCATTTCTCTTTACAGTTGCTTATAATTTTTCAGTGAGTTGTTTCGTTGTTTTAACTCTATGATTTAATTATGTAAGATGCAGGTATGAATACAAATATAAATATGGAGTAGCACCAAAATGTATACCAATATATTTGCAGTTACAATGCACCTTAACATCTAGCGCTTTCGGTGCCGTAAGATATTAATGGTTGTGCTATACATCAATTACGAACGAGTTCATCCGAAGTACACAGATCACATACACCCACGCTCCATTATACGCATTGAAACGCATATAACGCATGCGCCACATAATTAGCAGAAACATGTTTGTAACGCACGTTTCATCAGCTCTATCGGGAATTAATAATGCATGAATTGCATCGTGATACCATGTGAGAATAGCACAAGCATGCCTCCAGTGGTACAACAAATGAACAGGTTAAGAGTTTGTAAGATCGTAGTACAAAAGCTGAAGAAGGAAGTATTCAAAAGTCGGACAAGATAGCGGGCTGATACATTTGATATATTTTTCTATACCGCACGCTTCCATCAGTTGTACCAGGAATTAATGACGCGTTAGACAGTGATACTATGTACGCATAGGACAAGCATGCCTCCAGCAGTACAACAAATGCAAAGCAAAATAGTTCCCTTGATCGTAGTACAAAAAAAGCTGAATCATGAAGCGTTACTTCAGTCGATAAAGATAGTGGACTAAACATATAATAGTATCAATAATATAAGAAGCTTGTTCGCTCTTTAGACAAAGTTCATTACGCTCATGTGACAATGAAGGTGTTAACATAATCCCAACGTCGATTTTATATTCCATACCTTCCAATGAAAAGCAATAGAAACTTGGTTTACCACGCACAATTTAAGAAGACTAAATATTACTTAATTGTAATTACAATACAGACTGTCGGAGTACACATTATCATCAAATAAGGAAATTAATAAGTGGAAATATGACAAATGCTGCATAATTGTCTTCGTTTATAAAGAGAACAGTACGGTTATGATGCAATATGTCCGTGATCTATTGATATACGTTGTAGTACACTGGTGTGCCAACAAACGTGATGACGTACTCTTGATATCAGATCATCAATATTAAAGCAAACATGAACTTTGGTAACACAATAAACTTAATGGATTACCCACATTGGTAGGCGTCATTTGATGTTCACATGACTCACATCAACTTAACCAAACTTAGCCTAAACACCAGATCAAACCATCGCAAATTTGAGGTATTTGGGTCTTGTAAACTTAGTTTAGCGGTAATAGACATTAATTCTTTATGAGATCGTAATGGCTATAAGGTATATGTATAGATGGAATAGATCAGTAACCAATTAATTAAGATCTAGGGCTATTTTAAGAAGAGACGGTTCAATTTTTTAGATCTGCATTGATATTTTTCCTTGGCAGCAACCGCAACTACCATAGTTATATTGAACTGCATAACGTCATTGTTACAGTAAAGACATTTTGATCTCAAGGACTTCGTCTCGAATTATAATTTAAGGAAGAAATATTACGCTCTTTTCATATTTACTATTTTTACTATATTTTATGCTTGAAAAAGTTTCACGGAAATACCAATGTTACAATTATGATTATTTTGCGGGCTAGGCACGAAGTGTGTCTTAACACTGTCGGCTATAGTAATACGAATGAATACACGATTGAATTGGAAACAATACCACGCAGACATGTATACACATAGTATTGGTGCAAACACTACAATGCTTGTTGCATATTCATTTTAATCATAAACATTTAAAGTAGCAAGATAAATGACGTTATTTGCTGGTAATGTCAAAATGTGATATTTCATCAAAGCTTAGAATTAAGTTGTATAATAAACAAAACCTTACTTTTCTCAAGCAAACGTGTAACGTAGCCGACAGACGCCTTCGATCCAATTGGAAGATTTTACGCAGGTTATAAGTTGTATACGTCATCGAGAATTGCATTAAGTATGTACGACTTATAATAATTCCAAGCAAGTGATTTTGCTTGCTCACATATCATACAAGAACAAATGATTTGTTTAAACTGCTCCAAGACTTCTAATGAAAGAAAACACTGTTACATGTGATCATTCATCCGATACATCGACATTCAAAATGCTTAAGCAAATTCATACCAATCAAATTTGGTCAGTTAGTGTTTTAATTTAATACCCTGTCGTATGATGGTATGTTGTTCATACTTGTTTAAATAGGAGTTGCTATTTGAGACTGCGATTGCAGGATTCCACAATAAAAATAATCCTTAATTTCGGTCATTAAAAGCCTCCTTAGCTTATAACGACCGAAGATATAAATCCGTTTGGATTTGTTTACGACGCTCCCTGACGGTTTTGTTTACATACCGATAGGTTCATTCCGTTCATGTGGAAATTATAATGTTTATAAAAGGATAAAAATACAAAGGGGAGCCATGACATCAACTCATGAAGACTAGTTTTTAGCGATTTTAATATAGTATCATTGTTCCTTTCCATTAAAATAAAATCACACATACATTATCCTTATGTCTTTTTTTCTTCAAAACAAAAAACTTTACAACTTTCTAGCTTTGTGACATAATATATCCGCTAAGAAGGAGCATGAGGCAAGAAAAAATGATATGGAGCAAAGGCAATGACACCTTTATCCCATGTCTTATATTTTTCACTCAAAAAAATGGATAAACTGCTCAGATATAATGCCAAAGGCCTTAAACAAATTTCTCAAACAGAGGCTTAGCTGAGCCTCTCCAGCTCAATATTTCTAGACGGGAAAATCACTACACAATACACTGGCAAAATATTTTAAAAAAAACACGTAATCGGGTATAAAGTTAATGTAACGTATGTATCGCATAACAACTACGAATATTGAGCTTGAAGGAGTATATCAGGAATAGGTTTCAAGCCCACTGAAACATAGATAAAAAGCTTCAACTAACATATCATACCCACCATTTCAAAACTGATAGTTTATGCGATGAAATTCGGTAGCATTGCTCATTCCAGTTATAAATGAGTGAACATCAAGATAGCATTTGGCAGCTTACTGACCACTTTCCGCGATATCTGTACTGCTTCAAAAAAAAACTGTTACCTAAAGTACTGCAAAGTGCAGTAATGAGTATCTATTTACTTAAAGCCGGGTTTCACTGCAATATATTGCGGCCAAAACGTAGAGCAATGTTAAGTTTACCTTACTGCGTGCTACCGTATGTTAGATCTAAGCAGTTCATGGGTGAATCAGGTGAATAATCGATCTACATTTGTTCTCTAAATTCTTCAATATGTTATGATAGTGAAAGAGTAAGTACAAATTTCTGGACATGGGTGAATAGAGTCTGCAGTGTTTACCTTTTGTACAAAAAAGTATATTTATTTTCCGTCAAGATGATCAGATATTAGCATTACTAGGCTATTCGCTATATGATTATAATGTCTTGAATTTCAGTACAACTTAGTTGGTTCTTGACAATTACAGCACCCTTCGCATTACTGGACTGATTGTCACATGGTAAGCAACCATTAACTGTAACAACAATACTCATTATGTATTATCCTTGCAAGATCTCAGCAACACCATCGTGCCTGAGACATTGAAGACCATACATTGGTATAGTGTTATGTAGTATGTAGTTATATCCCCATCATATTACTTTAAACATGTGCTTCTGTGCATCTATGTCTTAAGAGTAACTACTTACTTCCTGTTCCCGAGTTTATTCACCCCTCACCCAAATCATATTCGTAGAACCCCCCTTTGTCTTACTTCCAATAAATATTCATGCTTAACCACAGATGACAACATGTTGCATCTCATATGTATACAAATGTGGTTAGTCATAGCCACATCCTATGTGCCTTCGTGATTATAAGTAAAAGACTCTGTGACCAAGAGTTTATGTCACAGAGAGGTTATTGCCCATTCACAGAAAGTTGTAATGACTTAAATACTGTAGTTTTTTGGTACAAAAAAAGACTAGCATTCCAGACTTCAGAGAGTGTAGTTCAGATACACTCCAGCAACAATATCGCCACACATAATAAATAAAGCTTATATTTTGCAATTATATCTACGTCTGGAGTTTCTCTTTGTCTGCTGTTAAGTCTACTTATTTAAAAATGGAGCCTTGAACTAATTGAGCCGGAGCACCCCAACGTAATAATAGGCTACCACGTATTTGGTAAATAGCTATTGCGCTATACTAGGGAACGACCAGTAGTTATGTGACCTTATATTAATAATGGAACGTTTGTTAAATTTAATAAAATCTCCTCGTCACAGGAATAATACACATTGAAAGAAGAACTACCAATCTTACAACATCACCCCTCTCTTCACTCTCCTCACATCACCATCTTACCATATTGGTAGTTAATCTCCTCTGATTGATACGAATGTGCATTCGTTCGAATTTTACTATTTTTCCAGACGGAATTAGATTATAATAAAGCCAGTCAGGCCCTACACAAGGTTTTTTTTATATTTAAATCAGTGTTACAATGTGACATGTAGTAATGCAACAAATGCGGAACATTAGTTATCTGTCCATAAATGTAAGTTCGTACCTTTATTGAAGTGAAACTTATCACCCCAAAAGTTTAGACAAATACAAAGCTGGACCACCATATTAAATTATGAGTACTCTACAACATACCGCATATTTGGGCACATTTAAACAAGAGAAGAATCGCTATTTATCATCCAAGAAATGCGTTAGCATTACACAGATGCATCAACTTCAAAGATCTACACCAGTGTTTATTTAATATCATGTTTCTCAAACAAATTTGATTAGCTTTATATGTACTATAGTGCCTCGCGTACGGCGATATACGAAAAGTCTAGACGAAATATAATCGGAGTCCAACTGAGGGTGCCTCTCCGTTTACTACATTCAGTATCATCCGCCCGCTTCCAATCACCGTTCTTCCCTCTCTGACTTCTTTCATTACCATTTAAACAACACCTACCAAAAAAAATACGAAAGGTAAAAGCGAGAGTTACATACCATGGAAGAGTTACATACCATGGATGACTGTTGATACAACCTGTAACACAGACCTGCCTCATCTAACTCATTCTTAACAGCTCAGATGTGCAGCACGTCGTTCTCATTAGGGGCCCCTGGTGACATTGTAGTATATTGTACGTCCATCGTGTATAATAAAATGCTCGGTTGGGTTGATGGCAATTCTTAATTTATTTCTTAGAACGATGGAATGCGATTTTTGCTTTCTGCGAGATTAAAGAAAAAATAGACTTATTTCAAAAGTAAAAATAATATACGACAACAACGTAAAAAGCTAATACATGACCAATTTTATATATCCCTATAAAATAGAAACATTCGGAATGATTTTTATGTTTGGTTTTAACACAGTTGTTGTGCATTCTTTACGTCTATATTTCACATATTACGTATACAATTGATAGTTAACATACGAACTAACACAAACAAACAAAAGGGTCTACACTAACGTTTACTTGAATAACATGTTTATATCGTACAAAGGAGACAGAATGTATTTATCTTATTTATAAACACTTATGTCAACTGTGCAGATCAGTATGTTAACTGGTAACAGTGTTCCTAACATGGAAAACCATGATACAATACCCTGGCATATTCACAATTCTAAAAGAACTGTTACCTAAAAAACTGAAAACTACATCAATGGTTGAGTGTCTCTCATTAGTTAAAGCAGGGTTTCACTTAAATATATTGCGGCAAACTATCAGAGCAATGATAAGTTTACATTCCGGCATGTTACCACAAGTCAGATCCAGACAATCGATTGGGGGGGGGGGGGGTAGATCTTGAGATGATAAAGTATTGATGACTTGATTATGGTCTGCGTCATTTCGAGACCCAGGGATTAGTACCACACACGTTCCCGTGTTATGCCATGTATAAATAGCACAATCACTCCTCCTGCGATATAACAAATGGAGAGAGAAAGAGTTCATTCGATAGTGGTACAACAGCTAAATAACAAATCGTTACTTCAATCGAACAATATAGCAGACTAATAAATATGACTTATATTCAGCTAAAGGTTAAGGATGCTTTTTCGACTGTCCATCGCTACCGATGATGACTGTTGAGTGCAACAGGCAATCAAACCTCAGTTGCTTCTAACGCCTCGCACTGTAGAAAAAAAGAAAACTGCTGTCGTGCCCCCACCAGTTTACCTCTCTGGACCCTGGCAGTCTGATCTAGAGGTACGCAGGATGTGAAACAGACTAGGGAATGATAGGGTTGCCCCACAGTTGCCGCTCACTGGCCAATGCTGCCATCTGTTGACCATAATGTTGGTTCCTCCACATGCCAGCTGACTGATTACCACCATTGACCAGGTTCGTTCATCTGCTGGTATCAGCATCCTACGACCTGCTGCCATCGTATTAACCGCAACCCTGGCACGAGACCCTTACCATATGCTACCAGCCGGGTCAGCTGGACCTGCTTACTAACCTAGTAATAAAACATCAGTGTTAATTCTTTTTATAGACTTAATCTGTTCCTAAACGTTTAAACGTTCAAAATATGATCTCTTACACCATATATTCGGTACAATCATACTTTCGGTTTCTGAAACTGTGAATGAATAAATTATCAGATGTGCAGCACGTCGTTTCTCCTCGAGTGCTCGTGTGAACATGGATGTATAACACACGTTCAACGTGTATAATAAAACGGTCGATTTGGTTAATGGCAATGCGAATGGACTTATTTGAAAATGTATACTCAATTTTTGAGGCGACTTCCCCGCTGTCTACGAGATTAAGGAAAAATGTAGTATATAGGTCTTTACTTCACATATCAGGTATTCCCAAATTTGAGAGTATAACTATATATGAACTAACATAATAATCTTCAAAGGTTCCACACCAGCAGGAACGTAATTATCATGTTTATACCTTGTAAAGGAGACAATCATTTATTTATCCTACCTTAAACAACTTTGTCACACTTCAATATATTGCGGTCAAAAATAAGACCAATGTTTAATTACCTTACCGCATGCTACCATATGTCATATCTAGGCACCTATGGAGGGACTCAGATTTTACCATCATATATCTGCAAAGAAAATAGTGTGGTTGCGTTAATGCAGAAGAACCCAGACTGATTTATTTAAAAAATAAAGACATTTAACCTATTTTACACATTTAAAAAAATAGTAAATATAAATTTCTGGAGTTTAAAAAGAGTCTGCAGTTTTTCCCTGGTGTACAACAAAATTATAATTTATGATTCGATTTTATATTTACTAGGCTATCTACCACTGCTATATGATTCCAATATTATGCATTTCAGTACAGAATTTCGTCACGTCATATTTGGTTCTTGATCACTACAGCTCAATTCTCACTACATGACTGATTTACATTAACAACCATACTTCGTGTCACATGGTAAGAAACCATTAACTGTAACAGCATTACTTATTACGTATAATCGATGCATGATCTCAGGAACAACATCATGCCTGAGATATAGTAGCCCATATCGGGATACAGGTTACGACATATATGGTAAATAGATAATAGGACACAATAAGCTTACATTAATAATGAAACGTTAGTTACTATTAAATCTCCTTTAACAGGAGTGCTACACATTCAACATGTTACCAATCTTTTCAACCGCACCCCTCTCCCTACAACATCATCTTAAATACCATACTATAATGTAATCACCTCTGATTGACACGAATGAGCCTGCTTTCAAATTTTCGTATGTCTTTCCACAGACGGAATTGGATCATTACAAATACAAGCCTTGCACTACAACGCAAATTGGTTTATTGAAATCAGTGTTCATATACTGCGACATATGGTTAGGCAACGAACGGTGCACATTACTTATATGTACATACATGTAGGTACCTTTGTTTGAGTGACACGTCCCACCACAACATACATATACAAAGCCAGACGATCACATTAAATGGTAAGGATTTGTACAGTATACCGCATATTTGGATGTATCCCCCCCCCCAAAAAAAAACAGAAGAATAGCTATATATCATTCAACATGTACCATAGCATTAAGCAGATGTGACAAACATGATAACGTATTCACTTTGTCAATTCCTGTAATACCTTCGAGTGAAAAGTAAATATGAACTTTGATACCGTTCATAATTTATGTAGACATTGCTTGGGCCTACTCACAAAGCATCGGCGCCATTTTATATAGATATTGCAGACTCTTT
>JAIPMN010037960.1:0-10666 GCA_020650975.1 Apostichopus californicus
AGAACAAAGTGGTGTGTATGCACCACTGTACCAAATCTAACGTTAGGGTGTTCCAAATGCATAGCATTTTAGCACGTAATGTCTATATAACATACCCAATTTCGAGGGTACGTTACGAAAATACTGCAGGAAATTTTTTGGAGAACTTTTGATATGTCTGTGATGTATTGAACTACCCAAATATGCCTTAAAAATCTAGTCCCAGTGTTGCTGGAACGAAACTGATTTTACAGCCTCTTTTTGAGTTTCAGCTGATGGCCTAAAAGCATCTCCATTGAGGACAACACTCATTCTTCACAACCACCAACTGAGGATTTTTGCACTGTTCCGAAGGTATGAGGAGCGTTGACGGGCATCTCTCTCGACAGACAGTGCGGCCTGAACGACAGTGACAGAGGGCAGCACAGCCATCTGAAAACTCCTCGTTGTGCATATAGACTTGGCTCTTAAAGGTGCACTGCTGGGCTGTACAAAAGATAACAAACAGATCACTCACAAAGTGTGCCAAAAACTATTTACAAAACTATCAAAAACCTCAGTATATACCCCACATCTTTACGATTCATCTGTGTTGCCCCCTAATTTCGGCATGCTCTGCGGAAAGTTTTCACTATGTAGTACTTTTGTGTATATTCTGAGCCACAAATTTATTAGACAATTACATGATTCACTGAATGCCAAAAAATGATTGGATAGTGACAGTGAAATGGGTTGAAAAACTGTGACCCATTTTGGTCTTTGGAAGAATGTTTTGGAACAATTCTAATGACCTTAAAATTGTCACAAAACCAAAACATTCTGAAGTCCTGCAAGATGACTATTACAGCAGACTGAAATGAAACTATCGGGAAATTTCTCTAGACGTATGCAACGTAACGTATGTTAACGATCTAATTAGATCTAATGTAGTATGTATGTACTAGGAGCAACACTTGTTAAATTTATTAGTTTCAAATAAACACCTTTTCACCACATCTGACCTCAGATACCAAATGTCATGCATGTATGTATTTTAGATCCTCCTGCAAGCAGGAACTCGCAAAGAAGCCTCATTGGCTTATCAACGCCGCGAGCTGACCGAAGTCCGAAGATTGATATTTAATGTCCATGATTATGAATTGTCAATTTTCAACAACTCTGTAACTGTAACTGTCTAAGTCTTCTAGTTCACAATTAATACTATATACCATTCATTCTCGTCTGTTTCATATTCTGAGAGAGTGTTTGTAAGATTTTTTCATTTGACCTGCTTATTATAAATGACCTTGATCTCAGACAAAATCAGTAGCAATATGCCATTCAGGCTACCTAGATTGCAAATCTGGTAAAGTTACCAGTTCCTTGACATATCTTGAACATATAACTACTACACCACTCACAAACACACATCTGCGAACATACGCATATATACGATCATCCGGACTTCACGAGACCGTGAAAAGTCTGTTGCTAGGCAACGACCACACTCTACATTTATGAAACTGAAGGTGTCGACCTCTGTTGTATTAGCCATATATAAGATTTGAAGAGAGCATTTATAAACTTACGCTGCCCTTCTGTGGTGGTGACCACAATCGTGTCTGTGTTTGGTGTCGTGTGGGGCCATCTGATTGGGATGTTCTCTGGCAGACTGACCTGAATCTGAACATAGTAGGTCGAGTCCCTTTGGAGGTTGCCGATATCGATAATAATCCTGCCCTCTATGGTGACTCCTGAAGGGAAGCTCTACAAGTACAAGATAGTTGACGAGAGAGAAAAGCTGTTTAACAAACTGCTTTAATATCTACCTCAAAAAAGCTTGTGTAGGTAAATATATATAAAATTTAATAGAGGGACTGTTGTTTTCATCCCAGTATGATCTTTGTCAAAATCCTTGAAAACATTTTTTTAATGTAATTTAATTTAACTTCACACTAATTTTTAGTAATGAAATATGATGTCATAATTCTCACTATGAGCAGGTATGGGCAATAAAATGGCCCAAGGTTTGTACATGGATCCAACATTATCATCATCCAGCATACTGGGAGAACCAACTTCAAACCAATATGATTATACTGTCCATTGCCAGTACAAGGTTTCAATGAGAGGGCTATAACTTTTGGTCAAACAATTTCAGGTCGAAATTTACGTTGTCAATTGCATTGGAATTGTTTTCAACACTTTTCTACACAACATATAAAATTGGGCATATATGTTTTGCTGTCAACTTCAAACCTTTGAACCTTTGAAATGAAATAATAAATGATTACATCAAGTCTGGAGGACACAAAAACAAGTTTCTGTTGTGGATTAAATGGATAATAACTCCCTAATACTTTGACTGAGATTGGTTAACCCGCTTCCCACTTTGCTTATGAAAGTTTATATTAATCTTTGCTGGCAGAATATTGCCAGTGCAATATGCTTTATCTACTGGCAAATGGCAAACTTAATCCACTAGGATTTAGCTATTAAGAAACCCCAATGTTGAGGCCAGAGACATCTTGGTTTATAGATTAATGGACATATCCACATATTTGTAAATGGTACAAAGGCCTGGCCAAAGTGATGCAGATCTGTTAAATATCAACTCAAACACCTTCGGCTTAAAAACAGGGTTAAACACCAACATCTTGTCGACACTTTTCTTAAAACTCTGAATCACAAAGGCATGGAGGAGTGTTAGCAGCTCGACCAATACTGTCATGACGTGCAAGAGTTTTATAGTAGCGCTCTATGAAGCTACTATTTCTCTGGTAACCATGACAATTAGAGCTCTCTGGAGAAATAGCAACAGAATTTCTGATCTTGTCAACTTCAGAATAATTGACAAGTGACATATATATATCTTTTACTAGCACAAATATTTCCTCATGAAAATTGTCCACATGGTAGTTGACAGTGACATTTAACGATAATCATAGACAGAAACTAGTGTCCAGTGTAAACACAGGGTATGATAGCATCCAGCTGGTGATTTAGAATTCGAATGATGAACTATCTTTTATTATTATTACCTGTTTGAGCTTTTCCCATTGGCTGACTTCATTGTCTCCCGATGCTCTGTTAGTGTAATGAATTATGTATCCATTGGATACCGAGACCAGATCGGGATTTTGTGGTGGAGAGAAAGCTACCGTAATGGACGTTGCATTGAAGGCGTAAAGCGATACGTCACGTACAACATTTGGGCTTTCTGGAAGGAATGGAAATGATGCAAGCTGTCATTAAACGCTAATTCTAGATTCAGGAATTAAAGAACATAGGGCTATATTCAGAAATTTTTCAAGAACTTCAACTTGTTTATACCAATGAGTATAATTATAATATTCTCTGCCACTTTTATTACTTCTAATTAAATATCATCCTTGTTGTTACATGCCTGTCTCATTATGATGAATAGTACCTTCTGAATAAAACGTATTGCATCATGGAAAGATCAAATTCTATTGGCGCCTAAATTGTTTTAGTCTCCTAAAATTGCTCGAATTGTTTCAACTCTGATTGTCCTCTCATCTGGTCACACTTCTGTTTTATTCATCCGTTCACTAAACTGATTAATCAGCCTGTCATTGTTGCCCATCTGTTGTAGATATAAATGTTTTCTCTGATTCTGTCATTTTTCCTCTGAATATAATAACCTTATACACGATAGAAGTGTCAGGAACTCTCCCCCCCCCAGCCATCCCACCCCCACCCTACCCACCCATCTCCCACACTTTTGCCTAGATAGGTTCTTCTGCAGTTTTATTATAATCATGAGATTATTCTTCTCTCTGTCTTTTATTTATGTAAATACCTTTTTTCTGAATGCGTTGCCAGCAAATATGCTAGAATATCTAATAATGGTCACTCATTTTCAGACTTCAGTAAGCATCTTACTGTCACCCACCAAGCATGTTTCCCCTTTCTTGATAATAATATAATTTTACCATTTTGCAATTGCGTGAGTATACTTTTGGAATTTCTTTTTTTCAAAACTTTAGCAAGTTTTACCACTTTACCAAAATAGGGGCAATACTGACAAAACTTTAAGCTCCTTTAAAGGAAAATAAATAAACCATTATATCTTTCTTGGAAATGATAATCTCCTCTAGAAAGTTTAGAAGATCACCTCAAGGATGGGAACATGGGTTTTGTTTCCCTAATAGCACAATCTAAAAAAAACAGTTACAACTGCTTCAAAGCTTCATGATATGGTTCCCTCTGCTATATTAACCATTGTGGTTAAATCTGTGACTCACCTTCTTCTAGATCATGACAGGCGATGACCTTACAGCAGTCACCCTCCCTCAGCTTTGTCACCACAGGGTGGGGGCAGAGTGGGGTGGGCAGAGGCAAGGAAGGTTCCACGCAGTACGGTATGCATTCCAACAGTCCGTGGTCGCACCTGCACACGGTTTCACAACCGTTATCGTATTCCTGACCGTGTGCTAAGGTGATATTTTCATGCTCTCCAGCTATGATGCAAGAATCCCTCTCTGCAAATTAAAACAAATTTGACCATCATGTCTCCCCACTGAGTCATACAATAGGTATAGTGACGACAAATCAATGCAAATAGACAAAATTGTTAAAGGCATTGTAGACTCGCCCCAACCCGCATGCGGCCATCTGAAAAAGTTAACTTTCTGTTGCTTGCAAGTGACGTTTTGTTCGTGTTACTATGAAATGCAGACAATGAAACGTGATACCTTGTTATCTTTAGCTGGACCTGAGATGTCCATCGCTGTATCGTTTATACACTGTGCTGTGGGTATTGACCGCAGCTGTATGTACTGACTGTGCACTAGTGTCTAATTACCGATGGTAGCAAGCTGTGTGTGTATTTTCTGGGATAGATGGTGGTGTCTAACACTTCTGTTACACCTCATTCGAAACTAGGTCAGATTACCGGCATTAGACGTTTCTTTTTGCGCGAGTCTTCACACCCTTTAAACAGACCCACCCCAAGAAATATTTGGCGCTAATTTCCCCTCAATTATAAGAATTATTACACCATGTAAGGAAATATGTTATGGTACTTTGAGTAAAAACAAGATGTACCAGCCAGATGGAAAGTTGTATTGCCTTATGTATGCTGGTTGTCTTCTTAAATGAATGTGAAAATTTGAAACGAATATTGTAGATCAACAATACATGCTTCAAATTTCATACTTTTGGGTATAAAAAGTTTTGATATTAGCTTCTCCCTGAATCAAATAAAAAAAATGTTTTCTTGACTCCATCTTGGACGTAAGACATGATTGATTTTGACAATGTCTGGGTCTAGACTGAAAACAAACACACAGCGTTGCTATGGTAACAGATATTGTACCAAAACTAGTAAATAAAAGTATAAAACAGTCAAGCTTTACAGATACACAATTTACACAACTGAACGCGCCCTAGTAGTTTTCCAGATGTTGAGCTATTCCAAACTACCAAATCGTACTATTTATTGACTTCATGTGACCCGAATCTGATGTATGAGCACGCAAGCGTGAACTTGGCTGGCAAAATTACATCTAGACTCTGGAAATAACACTCACCATCACTTACAATTCCGATTATGATTGAAAGGCACCGGCATTAACCACTGAGCTATGTTCCTAAACAATAACCAACCAACCAACATTTAATTAGCCTATATAGTCTACTACATAGGCCAACCTAATATTGTGCTCATCAACTGTAATTAGTACTTACCAACTAAATTGATTTGCTCAAGGAAGAAAGAAGAAACTGTTTGTACAAAATTTTGCACTAATTTCTCAAAGGAATCAGGTGCGATGTGCGATATGTCTGTGTAATTTTCCGAAATTTTATGAAATGATTATTTCAAATATCAAGGAATGGCTCTTTGACAGATGTGTGTGCTCGATTTCAGTACCTGCTTCTCCCTCTTTGCGATTAAATTGTGATAAAATTTGAGATTAAATTGCTAGGCGAGTCAGTTAGATATGATACAATAAAAGATATATATATTTTTTGAAAATTGAAGCAAAGATTATCTTAAAAATACATATCAGGAGAAGTCTATTAACTGCTCACAAGTTTCATCAACTTACCTGGGGCAGGGCATGACCAGTACGGACAACATTCGCCTTCTTTGGGAGAGTTCAAGACTGGACTTGGGCATGTTGACTCGTCGGGTATCATGGTACCTGGATCAGGACAGCGGGAAGAACAGAATTCTTGTCCGTTGTCGCAGTAGCAGAGTTCGTTGCACCCATAGTAGTAAGTATCACCATGTTCGTGGACTTCTTCACCTTCTCTTTGACAACTCGCTGAAAAATTATTAAAAATAATAACAATTTGTATCAATGGAGTTTACAATGCAATGATATATCAGGGAAATGCTTCCTTTAACAATCATTCATAAATATTCCGTTGCTACAGTGATATGAAGTGCAATGGATTGTGTCCTACATGCAGCCAAATTTTATCAACAATTAAATGCAATTTCTGGAAGACCAACAATTTTTTTACTCTTTTAAATACTTGTTAATAATAATTTGATAAATGATAGATCTATTGTTGATAAGCTTAAATACAACCGCAAAAAAGAACAATTTTACGTTTCGCTCTGGGAGGTAATCATGAAATGTATGTTCCTCTACATAGAAGAAGACTTCAGCAAGTCTAAGCATCACATAGCAACATCTAATGATAATTTTAATGTATTTATATATATAATACATTCCCTTTTTAATCTCCTTAAGTAATCAAGGCAAGGTTTGCTAATTTTTGGTTTCCATTTCTTTTTGTACTAAATGACACCGATATTGACAAAAGTAGTTTCTTAACATATCGGCCATCATTATTGCAAAAAAGTTAACTCAAAAGTATCACGTCAAAAATATTATATATATTTATATATATTGCTAAATCAAATAATTATATGAAACCAAAGCATCCTCTCTCCTTTTTGATTTGGCAACATTCTTTCTAATATGGCAACATTCATGTTGATTTTTGTATGTTCCTTTTGGTTTGGTAAAATTGACTTTTTAGTTTTAAGCTAATACTCTGATTTAAATTATTATTATTATTAATATTTAAACGGATTTGTTGGCAGTCCCAATATCTACTTGACTGTGTTTGCGGATTAATTGGGGTAGCTTTGTTTCTCCCTTCTTTTTTGATCTTGATTTCAACTTAAACGTTTCATTTTAGTTTGCGTCAGTTGAATAAGTAGTATATAGTTACAATGTTTGACAAGATACAGCGATTTTGCATTTTTGTTAAATATTTTTTTTTTGCAGTGATGGCCGCCCATACCAACATGACTTTTAAGCCATGGTATCGGCCAAAACGGAATAACTTACAATCCCACATTCACATTTCAGTAACAAAATCTCTTGAAAACATACTCTCCGTATGTCATAATTTTTCCCACAGGATGCAGGAGCTATTAAATCTAGGTTAATAGAACACGTCAATCTGTGGTAAATCTGGTTAGAAGTTTATAAGACTTGTGGTACACCAGTAACTTTCAACTTTATTTATAAATTCTCTATGTACACATTATATCTCATGGATGTCGGTATGAAACAAATAATGTTATCTCTCATTTACCGACTTAATTTACTAACTTTTCTTGTCAGTAGGTAATAGCGGGAGATGTGGTAGGTGGGGGGGGGGGGTGTCTTTAGTCTCGCCTACATTCTGACTGATGTTGCTGATAGTACCATTCCTAGCCAATCATCAGTCAAAACTCCTACTAACCAGAGGAAGATGGATTCTATCCTTTTCGCTTCCCTCATCACATAAAGTCTGCAGACGTTCTACTGTATTCTGGACAAAAGCCCGAAACCATATTCACCAAACGAAATACAAGCCAAAAACTTATTTGCGCCTCTTTCAGCAGCTGTAACCTTTACCTCATTGCTGGATGCAGTTCATTTACAAAAGCGATATCCCCCATTCTGTTTTACCTGAATCAATTTATAGAACAACCCCTGGTTATCTCCCAATCTCTGATTGGTCGGGCGTTAATCACGGTAACATTAGACTACGCACAACTGCGATTAGAGAGTATCCCAGGACAGGTGAATGCAGAAACCAGCATGGTGCAACTTTCAGGGAAAACTCTCTGACCTTTAAAAATAATTTGGTGTGGTGTGGTTATTGCTCCACCGTGCTAAAGTCATACAAAATTTTGATCAGCGTGCATTTTCCCAATGGCTGTATAGCTATTACTGAGATGGAATATGAAACAACATACACAGCTTTTGTCTGTTGTGGGATTTGGTCGTACCAAACCGCAGACAAGTTAATCTAAACATTTATAAACTTTCCATAAATTTTGATTGGATAGAAAGTTGAAATCTCATGTGAAGGAAATTAAAGCAAAGGCCTACTATTGGTTCATACAAAAACAATACAGCAGATTTAACATGGAAGGAGAATTTGAAGTTTTAACTTGGAATAGTAATTTTGGAACAGATTTTCAACCAAAAAAAGGTGGAAGCGACATTTTCAAAATGCTTCAAGTTTCAATATTTTTTAAATACCACAACATGCCCGATAGCTCTTCATATCAACAATTTTAAACAATACAACATGCCATGTTGCCCCAAGGACAACAAATTAAAAACAATACATCTCCAGCAATACTTTTTTTAATTGCTTTTTTTATTTTTATATTTTAGTTTTAAAATTTTGAATTCAACAGGTATAGATTTGAGAATATGTGTCAGCATAATACTTTGTTTTATTTAAATAAAGACCTGAGATGGTAGAATTTAGTAGGACCCCTGTAACATTAGGAAGAAGCAGTTATCAGTTTTATAAACTGTAATGAAATAAGATCCTTACACTACCCACATGTCTTTATTGACTAATAAAAATCAAAATAAAGAGAAAACACTTGTTTGTATCAAATGTCACAATGAAATAGCAACTTCCCCCCCCACCCCCCCCCCCACGAAATACAGGCATTGAATGAATAATCGGTTCAAACTAACTCAGGAGAGATCATGTGGCCTTTGTTTATACCTTTGAAGCTGTTGGTACAATTTCCAAACTTTGCTTGTTTCTATATTCACTCTACTGAAGGTAAAGAAGTTATGAGATATGAGGGGGAGGAGGGGGAAGGAAGGGAGATGGATATGTAGTCATCAACTATAAACCCAACACCGCCCCCCCCCCTCTCTCTCAATTTTGTGGTCATCTATATTGTCTCAAATTGTTAGCATGTTAAAGAAAACCTGCTACAAGCTTAGTATAAATATATGGCATTTTGCTAGAGGTTTGATTCCTACAAACCATTCCTATATTGTTGGCCCTTATTCTTAGCTATCAGTTAGTACAACCCCTCCAAAATTGATGCCAGTATTGAAAACAAAGCATTTAATTATATGTTAATTATATATAAATATATGTCATTGAACTCATCATAGACTATAATTCATAAACAATATTGAAAAAGGAAAGTTACCATAGTCTTCGAGATGTTTGGGAAATTTTCTAATTAAAAATTAAAGTATACTGAGGTCATGTCATTGAACCAAAAAAAAACTCAGAAATGTATTATACAACATCTGTTCTCAAACTGTTTACCCCAACATCTGAAAATGGTAAAACATAGGTAAATCTACAGATTACCAGACAATATTGAAACATAATTCAAATATTCAAGGTTTAACAAGAGCCTAAGGGCACTGTGGTTCCTTGCGTAGGGGTATATGACAATACACATAATATTATCATAGCAAGATTGGGCTCAAATAGTCCAAGTAATTGTGGTCCTACATGTACCCATAAATTGTGATCGGAGTTTTGATCGGAAGGCACTTTTCAGATCTGAATATGGCGTCGAAAATGTAAGAAATATAAGGTCACCTACAAGCGGGTCAACAGATATGATAACATTGATAACCTCAGATCACATGACCGTTAAGTTTGAAAATGTTCCACCACCCCATTCACAACTTGTTCCAAAATATCAATTGTGTCAGACCTTGGCACTGGGAGTTAATTGCATTAAATGTCTAAACATTAACTTTGAACTTGCATAACTTCACACACAAAGGTCACCCGGGGGTCAACCCATTGACATTTATGATCAGAAAGTACCTTTGACATCTGAAAATAGCATTAAAACTGTGAAATTCCCCAAAACACTTAAAGGTCACCAGAGGTCAAGTTGAGGTCAAGGGTCACCCAGATGCGGGTCGACAATTGGATTACATTGAAGCAACTCCCAACCCTAACGGACAATTCGTTCTCAAGTTATCGTAAAAATACTTGTTTTTTAACATTAATTGACCTTTGATGACCTCGGATCACATGCATGTTAAGTTTCAAAATGTTCCCCTAACCAGTTCACAACTTGTCCCAAAATATCAACCGTGTCACACCTTGGCACTGGGAATTATTGCGCTAAATGTCTAAAAATTAACTTTGACCTCATATAACTTCACACAAAAAGGTCACCTGGGGTCAACCCATTGACATTTTTGATTGGTGAGACGTGAATATAGCATTAACACTATAAAAATTCAAACATTTTTTTATTTGCCCATTTTATCCCCAAAATACTAGTTTTTTAACATTAATTGACCTTTGGTGACCTCGGATCACATGCATGTTAAGTTTGAAAATATTCCCCTATACCATTTGCAACTTGTCCCAAAATATCAACCGTGTCACACCTTGGCACTGGGAATTATTGCGCTAAATGTCTAAAAATTAACTT
>JAIPMN010037963.1:0-11048 GCA_020650975.1 Apostichopus californicus
TGTGATGTATGTAAGGTTGGACCCTTGTTCATGGACACAACTAGTCAGTTTGCTTCTGTGACCTCTAATTTCACAGACTTTCATAGTTGTTTTTCGAAACTTGAAAAAACTGATTTCTCTGCGTACGTCCATAACGGCTTGTTTTAGGGTTATTACACTTGAACCGCAAGAGTCAGAAAACTGGCAATGTTTATGGTGGAAGTACTAAATAGGGCCCACAACCCACATAAAAAAAAAATCAAGAAATCATCTTGGTCTGTATACTATAACTGAGTAAACGTTCTGAAGTGTACGTCCATAACGCTGGAATTGCCCTTATATAGTTTATATCGTTTATATATTGTGCTGAACACCTTTTTATGCTGAACTAAGATCTTGCTGTTAATAGTCTGGGGGCAGTCTAAATTATAATTTGGTGGGTTACAGTTTAATGATGATGTCTTATTAACATCCCCATAACACCTACTACTATTTCACCAAAATTTAACAAATTAACACAATATCTTTAGCAAATAATCATATAATACTGGTGGTACACACACACTTTAATCAAGAACTGTGTATTTGTTGGTTTACAGTGGTAGTATAAACAATAACTTACAATTGCTTAGGCATTAAGACTGCATGAAAAGAGTATTGTTAAATAATGTAGCATGTTTAGTACATTTCAGCAAAATAGCAAGCAAGGGTATTGACCTCATGAGGATTACTTTATGTAGACTCCAAATAAGTTATATCAGTGAGAGCAATTGCTCTCTGTTTATTGCACAATCAAAACTACATAAAATTTCCATAATGTAGGAGTTTATTTAGCACTGCAGGGTTTCATATTCCTAGCATTTCCAATTTAGTTTTTCTGTCAGATGTTCTGTGTGCTCTCTAAGAGAATTAAACATAACCATGTACAGTACATACAGGTCTGTCAGAGGACCTGGTGTTAAAGTCTCAATACCTGTTTGTTAATGAATTTCGGAAAACAAAACTTCCAAAGTAGATTCGATGTTTCTTATTCTAAATGCACCCTGACCAGGTGGGTTTAATGGAGAAATGCTGTCACAATCGAAAGAAAGAAATTTATATTCTGTTGACCTTATGGCGAAAGTGATTTACCGTAAAAATCACTGCGACCGCCCATGTCAGCATGTTCATTATACAAATGTAAACGAAAGAGTCTAGACATGCGGCCCGATCAAGATTTTAAAGCAGTCCTATACTCGTATCGTCCACTATTTTACAATTCCACAGAGGAAATGTCTGAAACACCTGTTTACTCATTGCAATGCTACATCTGTAATACCGAGAGAAAGATACTATTCAAGAGAAAGGAGGTAAGACTGGCTAGCCACGAAAGTAAAAGTAGTCCTTGAGGCCTAAGGGTCATCAACAAAACAGAGATTTGATTGGCGTATGATCTGTTGGACGGGCTTGTAAATTTTGACTGAAGTTTGTAGAATCTACAGACTCGTTAAAAATCTGGCGAATTTTATTCACCTCAAAATTTTTAACGCCAGATATAACTCAATAAAAAATAATGAACATTGATATGAAACTTGCATAGAATGGTGTCATTTTCACTGAGCTTTAAGTGCAGCAAGCTGAAAAGGTCAAAGTTTAAATTTGGCAAACAAGTATTGAGACTTTAAAGTCATTTTCTTGTTACAAGTGCTTCACTTTTCTACAGTGTAATAATGGGTTAAACTTTGTGTCTTTCATATGGTATGGTTACATCTATGTAAACTACTTTTAATCTATTTGGAATATACATTTGTTATTTAAGAGAATCTATATTTAATGGTGTAACAACCATGTACACAGCTGATAACACAAACTGAATGTTCCCACGCACATGCTGAATATCCTCTTTGGCAAGTTTGTTCAAAATTGTTGATACACTTCCAAGTCTATGACTCACTGGCTTTGGTGCACCGCATACACAAGTGTCCAAGAAGTGACTTTAAAATCATGATACATTGATGACATAAACATTTTATAGTTTTACCTTCACTTTTATTATTGCTTAAATTCATTCGGGCAGTTACACCCAGTACACAGGTTATGAACAAGGTTTTCAATATTCATTGCCAGGCCCTGAATTAACTACTATATTAGAATATACTTTTATTGAACATATATTAATTAATCACCATTGAGACGTGTGGCATATCGATTCTAATGCAACCAAAACTCCAAAACTTACTGGTTTGGATATTTAAGAGTGACTAGCTCTGTCTCCTGACAAGCTTACCTGTCTCCCTACCACCTTGTCTCGACACCTAAGCCTCATCCTCCGGCAGTTGTTGGTGGTGTCTCATCAGGATCTCAGCCACTAGCATGAGAACGGACGTAAATTTCAGCCCTGATCCAGCTGCCACATCTACACCCACCATGATCTCCAGCTATCTCTGTGCTGGGTCTTTAAAAATTTGCAAAGATGACAAACCCTGTTCTAGGAGTTTCTCCTTTGCTTCTTGTTTCTTCAGGTACCTAAATAGGGATTTCCAGGCTTCATCTGGTACTCTGATGGTCCTGTCCCCCTTCGCTGGCAAGGCTGTCCACTTTCTTTTCCCGACTTTGGTCGAGCCAGGCTTTCTCCCGTGGGGGTCAGTTCAGACTCTGGCCGGATTCGATGATTGCTCTTTAGGTTTCTCGAACCCTAGGTGCTTCCTGAAAATCTCTGCGGCCTTAGACGTCAGCTTTGGAGAAAATGCCTGTTCCTCCACAGGGTACGTTCCTCCTCTACTTTTCTGGGAACGTACAGTAGTCATCTGAAATCGCATTGAACTCTAATGGATCATCAACCCGTCCTCCAATGCCGACAATGAGACCGAGGCTCTGTAATCCAGGATGTCAACATCCTCCGCCACTATCTCTTCGGGCTCCGGTTCTGCATTCGGACTGGACGTAAATCTTCCGTCTGTCTCTCCTTCTCTATCTCCTTACATGCGCTCTTTCCTTGTACCATTTCCAGGAGAGATATTAGGAGCCCAGTTAACTGTGCCATTGATGGCTCTTCCTTGTATCTCCTTCTGGGAGACCGATATCTCCTCTTTGCCCTGCCATAGCCATCATCCGAAGAATCCAAAGATACAGTACAGTATGTCAGCAGCAGGAGACATCTCCTACCTCTGCGACCCCCTGGTGACCGGGATCGGGACCTGCTGTAGCCATGTCTCGACATCTGTTGTCTCTCACTCCTTCGGTTCGGACCTCATTCCCCGGGCAACATCCACACCTCTCTGCATCCCAGTTTGCACTTGGATCCCTGATGAACCCTACTTGACCCGCTTCATTCCTGTTTTAGTTCCGGTTCTTTTCTCTGCTCAGGACGGACCTTTTCCCTAGCAACCCCACAGTTGTATCCACATTTCTTTGCATCCCAATTGGGACTGGACTCTCAAGACTGCACATTCACGACAGCACCAAGTCCCCTTCTATATATGCGTCCCTGCTGATGTTGCTTCTTTCTGCGACCCAGTCCGGGACAATCTCTCACCAACTCTCTCTTTCTCCATTCTGGTCGCACCGGATTTCTTTGTCAGCATTCTGGCCTGCATAAGAGAAGGCTTGCCCTTGGCTTTGCCTTTCCATTTGGTCATGTTTCAGACCAGACGTCGCCAAGATGGCAGGAGGAACTCTCTTTGCGCTTTCTCACTCTCTTTCTCTCTCTCTTGCTCTCCCCTTCTCTCCCGATGCTCTTTCCTCACTTCGCTCCTCTCCTTCTTCCTATTCCCCTACTTCCTCTTCTTGTCCCATCTCCCTTTCAACTTCCCCGTCTCTTGAGGGGTTATTCGGGTTAGGTAGCTGATCCAGTTTCCCATGGAGCTTATTCCTCTGCCCCGTAAGCCAACTATCCATTCTTACCAATGACTAGGTGAAAATTGGATACACACCAGGCAAGGATCTCTTCTAGAACATGTTCGGCATTTCGGACATAATTCTTGATCATCCCACTGCCAAGACGGAATAGTGAACAATTGATACACTTTAGTTGACTACGGGAAGACATATCTGAACCCCAAATAACAATTGTACATAACGTCTAATAATTGCAACGGGAGAAATAGGGGAAAGAAGTCTAGCAATATGAGAAGAGTAACCTAACAACGTGCTATGGCTTAAGCTACAAGCAAGTGACTTATTAGAGTTGTAACATGCTGGCCCAAAATACAACCAACAATAATGAAAGGCCAGTGAGCAAAAGAAAAGATGTAAGATAACTTTCTAAAACTTCTTTGAAACCACGAAATAATAGCAATGAATAACGGAACACAAAACTAAATGCAATAACACAGAACAAGCAATGTATGAAATGGAAAAACCTAGCGTTACCGATTCACGGAACTGCTACGGTCCGTTAATTGGTGAAAAATAACACATTACATAATTTAATCTCTATTTACTTCACTTTAAACAATTATTGTATGTCATGTCATGTCATGTTATTTTGTTATTTTTATATTACTTTATGTTATTTTATGTTATTTTATAATATATTATATTATTATAACACGTGAAGGAAAACTTGTTATAACAGGATGCAAGAGACATTTAACAGTACTGGTTAAATGTCATTTTGTTTATTTCCATAAAGGCATACATGCAGTAGTGAAACAAAGTACATTTCATACTACTGTACAATCTGTCAAACTGTCAAACTGTGATTAGACTGCAGTACCATAGTCACTTACCTTTCCATTGTGTTAGCTCTTAATCTATCTACAGTACTACAGTACTTCCTTTTAGCTGATTGAGGAAGTACCAAACAGTTACCACTGGCTATATCAGAAGTTTGGCTTTGTTTATGACCATGTCAACATTAATGATTGCTGAACTGTAAAATCATAACAGTGTGACCTTTTGTCACCTTTTAGTTACAGTACACTTTCAAAATAACTGTAAAAATGCAACATGTTGCAGTGTACATTGTTCCCTGTGGAGACCTCCAAAAGGCTCACACAGACAAGTGTATAGGAGGGGACTGACTAAAGTATGAATCTCTTGAAGGAATAGAGACTGTAGAAAGAAAATCAATTACCAAATGGACAAAACCAAACTAATAAATAACCCCAAATTATACGTAGCAGTTATCAGGACTGTCAATTGTTTGTCATTAATTTGTCAAGGTCCACAATCAAAGCAAAAACTAATGTGCAGTGCATTACATACACAATTCAAATCAACCCATTTGTTCATGTTTTGTCTACAGGAATAATTGCAACAAATATGTTATCTGAATCTGATTATCAAATTTTAACAAATTTAGCTTAACATACAGTGACCCAAATTTAAAGTTTCTGTACATTCTCTCTATCACAGGATGCATGTCCTAAACTTAACATTTTTTTCCTTTTCAAATAGGAACTGTGAGCTAAAATAAAACCCTTCTGCTTTAAAGCTGCATGGTTTTGGCAGAAGTAAAATCCCATTGATTTTTCATTCTAAAAATGAGTTGAACCCAAAACAATTTTTAAAAACATACTTGTATGCTAAATATGCAAACTAATTGTCTGTGACAACATTTTGTTCCACCCCAAAGGCTCACATAGTTAGAGTGACAATACGGTAAGTTACCCTCATCATAATTATTGTCTTTGCAGTCATATGTTACATATTTGAGAGGAAGTTGCAAATAATACTAAGATGAGAACACTGAACTGTGTTTGTCATTGCTTTTAAAGAAATATACCTTGAACTTGATGCTTTGGCGAGTGGTTCATAATGCCTTGAGCAGTTGATAGCGTACAAACCCCCAAGAACCAGCATACTCTACCTAGTGATGTCTAGCCTAATGTTACAAACAAATGCAATACTGCAGTAGTAACTCTTAACTTGAGAAAGTTCAAGTTGTGTTGCAGTATTTCCTGTGGTTACACAAGTGCTAAAGTCTGTGTAACAACTTGCAAATTGAGCGCGGACATCTACAAAGGCAAGATAAACTCGCCTTATTTTTCGCGCCTTTGCATGATAAAAACATCGGTTATCAATCAAGTCTAGCCTGTTAATTAAATAAATCTTTATTTATGAACGTACTTCTACAAATCTCCCAGTGTTTACACTGCTGTACTCATCATTTATTACCCACTCTTACCCATTTTACATCTTTCTTTCTTGATGAATTCTCCTGCATTTCATTTTCATAATAATATACGGAAGTGGTGTAAACTGCGAATTCAAAAATTGGTTTTAGTTACAAGACAGGTTAACCATGCAGCCTAACTTATGGTAGGCTATGTGCTTGTCTTTGAATAGTAGCAATTCCAAAGTTTCCAAAAGGCAGCAATTGGCACCTGCACATACTGTATATGCATCTGGTGAGAATTTAGCACCTACAAAAACTCACGTTCAAAGTGTTCCATTGTCAGGCTATCTCTTGTTTGCAGGAAGGTGACAACATCACTGGCTGTAGCAGCAACAACACTCCTGTTGTTAGTTTGTTTTAATCATTCAAGGTTGACAAGTTGGGTTGGATGACCACCCTCTGTCAAGAAACAAGTAGATAGAATGATTTAAACAACAACAAACAACAACACTATAAATGTGTCTGTACTTAACAGGAGAAACATCACTCAAAGTACACTTCCACTTGAACTATTGAAAGTAACTCTTTTCAGGCAATATCGACATTTCATACTATATGTGTAATCATCTGAGGTTTGTAAAGTTCAGGATGCATCACAAGCATAAACATTAAGAAATTACTTATTGCAGGTTTAAATAATGGAGAACAATCACTCAGGTACAAAACATTGAAAAACACATCGCTGTGTATTTACCTGTCTTCTTTTGTAAAGAAAAATAATAATTGCTATTTGGCAATTCCCATAATGCCTTAGCAAGGACTGATGCTACTTGTTTCGCTACAAAAGTAGTTTGTCTTCTGTTCAAATAAACAACTAGGCTTGGGAGAACCTACCAGGGCATCTGAGCTGTAACTCATATGTACACGTGTATGTGTAAGTTTTTCCAAATGTTTCTTGCCGTCTTTATTGCAAAATACTAGCGCTGCAAATTCCACTATTGACCCCTACAGCTACAGTAAGTTAAGATCATATATATAGCGAACTTTTACGCATTGAAAACCTACAGTTGAAAAGGCATGTGTTGCCTATCAGCAACCTATGTGTTGATGAGTATCTGAAATTGTCTGCAAAAAAACGGATATCAAAGGACAGCAAGTGTTGTAAAACTCCTCACATCTTGTTCATTGTGTGAAAAATAACAACAATCATGTAGAAAACACACCAAAGAATCATTCATGAGATGCTTGGCCACCTCTTATGTATTTGTAGTCTGAAACAAATCATTTTTCATCCCTTTTTCTATCCTAACGTTGTAAGTGTATGTCACAATGAGGCATAACCAACTCAGTTTGCGATTTTGCTTTTTTACCACAATGAAATATAATCGTGGACAATGGATTTGTCTCTTAATATCTCAGCCCTTAAAGACTACTTTGTCCCTAAGTATTGGATTTAAAAATCCTAAACTCAGAATTTGTGGTTTGCAATTTCGTATTTCTTTTAATTTTGTGCTATTAGCCTCAGCTGAAATTTTAGGCATTGCGCGAGCATAGCAAAGTCTGTTGTGCTTGTTATGACATGTGTAAGAAATTCTTTGTAACAAGGGGCTACTACGGTTATAAGTGAAAGATTAATCAGCTTATACCACATGTTACAAACGGTTTGGAAGATGAAAAATTATATTTAAGTTTACAAAAGAATTTCTTAGGATGTTAAAAATAATGTTAGATTTAAAAAGAAGTTTTTCAAAATTGTGCATGATTGTAACTTATTTTCACCCTTGAGTATAGTAAACATGTGTAAACAACTGTAGTTTGACATCAAAACTTGTAGGGCAGGAATAGCTTTTAGTTTACCACACGTCACACTTAAACATATTGTATTCCTTTAAACCATCAATAACTGATAAAATGTTATTTGAACAGCAAGTTTGCGTATCACAATTTGTTGCTGGTTTCGTTTACAAAATATTGCAAACATGAAGCACTTGCTAGTTTGGCTAGACTTTGTTGTCAGTATAGTGTAGCCAGCTGATGGTAGGATAGAATTTTCAGAACATTTAAGTAACATTTTTCTTCTTTGTTCTGGTAAACACAGGGGGTAGTTAGAATTCTTAGGTAGTATACACTTATGTCTTTTCTACATTAATCAGTTTTATTCATCGCACAATGTTATCTTTTAACAAGTCTGCTAAGAAATTTGTGGCTCTGTATGATGACAGTGTTTCTAAGACTGCAGCCTGAGTGTTGAATGTAGTTGGTCAAATCATTCAACAGAAGTAACAGGAAAGATAGGCTTGTTTTTCTCCAAACAAGTTGCTAGCACACAGTTTGATGCATATCTGTTTGGTGGGGAATATGATCCCGTTCATATCAAAAATTAAGAATCCTACTGCAAGAAAATGCAACAGATTATAATTTAGTATAATCATCACATGAAATGTCAGAAATGTTTCCTGATGCGAACTGTCAATGGAACTTAACTTTATGATGTGCGCAGTCATAAACTGGGTATAATCAATTTACACAATTATAGTAAGGCCGTCTGGAAGCAAATCTTTATAGTGTATTTTGTTTCTATATGGGTAACGAAGATTCAACATATTTTTACAATTTTGTACGGGCTATCTCAAAATGTTCACCAGCCTACGAAAATCTCTGGACAAAAATACCCTTTCAGTGTAAAATCAATTCTCAAAACAAGCAAAAAGACAAATTTTTGATAGTCATGATTGTTACTGTACAGGTAATATGTTTAAAGTTACGATTACATTTTTCAGTCCCAAAAAAAAAAACCAAAACTGTTGCAACCATTTCTTTAAACAAAACGTCCCCACAAACAGGTTGGTCTTAGTCTTCATAATATGCATATTAGGCCTAGTTGGTAAATATTGTGAAAGCTTCATGGCTTAGGGTTTGTCTATTCGGATTCCACATTCATGTGCGCATAAGTCTGATACTTGACAGTAAAACTAGTAATAATACTATACCGCAAGTATGACTCTTGTTGTAATGTAGTAGCCTGTTACAGTGTAATACTAATAGCAGTTCCCCTCTACACTACCCCGACGGTATCGTATCGTTAGGCTTTCAGTAGTCAGTACACACTAAGTAATCGTTCAACTCCTATCGAAGGAGGTAAAATAATACAAAAATGCACCTGTTTAACATCCACGTGTATCTCGATTATAGATAAAACACGATAACTTCATATTTTTCTTTACCATTCCATCGCCAGTTTAAGCGCTGCCTAGTGTAAATCCGATTAAACCTCGGTAATAGTTCTACACAGTACGTAAGGCGGTAGCCATTTTCCTCGATAAATTCTAGGGTGTTGAACTTCCGTGACCTTTGCTTCATAGAATTCCTTTATCAGCCGTTAGCGCATGCATCATTCCTGACCGGTGACCATTCTCAATTCCATGTACAGACGGGGACGTGGCATAGCTAGATCATCGCAAATGGTACCTTCTTGAATCCAACATTTGAAAGTATATCAAACATGAAAAGCATTCATTTCCGTTGGTAGGAGATACGTCTGGCTTAAATCCCACGCCAGTAAAGTTGAGCTTGCGAAACAATACTGCGATAGAAAGAAGCATATCTACTAGTACTATGACTTATGCTTTTTGCTGATGATACACAACTGTATTTTTCGTGTCAAAATCTATCGGACTGGACATTCATACCTGAAAAATGCATAGATGATATTCGTGAGTGGAAACGATAGCAAAACAGAAGTAATTCATTTTCACAGTAAGTTCCGAAAAGTTCAAACAGACATATCTAGTTTCAGAGTTGGTGTTACTCATGTTAAACCCATTTCCGTTGTCAGAAATCTAGGAGTGCAATTTGATAAATTCAGTTCTATGTCAAGTCATGTTTCAAAAATATATCAGTCAGCATCATACTCATTGTATGGTATTGGGAAAATTCGTAAGCTCTTAGATCGCACAAGCACAAAAAGATTAATTCATGCATTTGTTACATCGCACCTTGATTATTGTAATAGTTAATAGTTGTTAATACTTTCGGTTGTACTACTACTAGTTTAGTATTTTAGTTTTATTGTATGCTGTCATATTTTATTGCTGTCGTCTTTAATTTCTGAATTTTATTGCTTTGATAATTATGGTTAGGATATTTATTTTTGTAATTTTTAGGCTGTAATATTTTGAAGCTGTAATCTAAAGTCTAAAATATACGGCTCTGATCTACTTGTAACGTTAACGCCACGGTTATTATCCCATTGCTCCCATGGGAATGAGGATGAGATATCAGTGTAGTTCCTTTGCTATTCGGGCATGGGCAATATACGGCTACGAACATCAGTTACCATAACAGCAGTTGCCAACGTAACGGTAGCTAATATCTGAGTAGCTACTATCGTGGATCTCCCATGCATCATGACCTAAAGTCCATGACTGAGAGAGGGGTAAAAGCTTGCGTGTGTGCGTGAGTTTGCTTCTTTATTCTTTAGAGGACTCGCACTTGATAACACACCTTCACTGCGAGAACGATCAAGACAAACGAGGAGCTAACCACAGAGGAATTTATCATTAAAGAACCCATCAGGCCCCCAGGGACCAAAAATGCACATTTGAAGAAAGTCCTCGAGTATGCAGTATTATTGAAACTATGTGGGACAGCCTCACACATATATAATACGGAATATCTTATACATATGAGAAAGTGTAATCAATGTATTCGGTGTATAGTTTTGTCATACACGGCGCCCCATAGTGTGAGGTTCGTATAGGGCCCTACTAGAAACGCAGTAAATACACATGATATTGATGAATGTGCGCACCGCTATTAAATCAGCATCACGTCGAACCTAAGCGAAAACGATTTTTCGTCTCTGGTTGAAAGGTTTGCAGAGCCCGTCGCAAGACAAGTTTTGCAAGTCGTCGGGGAATGGCAGGTCAACAGGTAATGGAATGCATATTTCTTTGTCAGTTATAGGTTAATTCAGGCGCGTAGCCAAGGGGGGGGGGGTGGGCGAAGGGGGCAGCCGCCCCCCCCCCCC
>JAIPMN010037964.1:0-11156 GCA_020650975.1 Apostichopus californicus
TGTATCTGTTCTTTAAACACATTTCAATCCAATGGAATCACATAGGCCTTACATCATGACTACATGAAACTTACTGAGAATGTGTGATCTATAACTTCTGTGCCGCCTATGATGTCATCAATAGCTGCATCTAAGTCATCCTCCTCTCTGGTTTTTTTCTTTGGTTTACTGGAGAGAATGAAAGTTAATGGAATTCATTGTTTATATGAACACAAATGGAAAAGAGATAACAAATATTAGACATTAGAATATAGTCTTCATTTTATTGTGACAGGGACACACCATATCAAGAATGATTGCATGGTATGTATATTAATACTTATTCTTTTAAGCTGGCAAATGAAAAATTGTGCTGAGCATTCCCAGTGGCTTCAATGAACAAATAACCAAACTTTAGGTTAATTAAGTGACAGAGCACAACATCAAATTTAACATCACATGTACCATCAATATTACAGGTAACTAACTTATAGCAGGTCGAGGTCTTATCATATTGCCTACGGTTCTGGATGGATGCCACAGAAGGACTAGTTAGTTAAGTGAAACTTTGATCGTATTTAGTGGTTTTTACTAAAACTGGTTGCCTCGGATTTGAATATCATTGCCTATTACTAGGCTAAGATCGATCTAGGCCTAATCAATTGATTAAGCTACTATAGACTATAGTATGGTGATATACAGTAACTTCTTCAATTGCAACTAGTTTAATCTACAAAACAGTTACAGAAACAGCCAACATTGCCACAGTGAACCAAGGAAACATCAAAATTGTTTCATTTTGAGACATTTGTTGTGAATTATTTCACACATTTAGCCACAATTATACGGTAAGCTTCAACACATGCACAACTTACAGGAAATTTTTCCTTGCTTCAAGCAATTCAACTCCCAACCTAGGCTTTACAACTAATTACACTTAATTCTCTCCACTTTAGCCTTTAGGCGGAATTTGGTCAAATCATCCATCAAGTCACATAGCAAAATAACGATCGAACTAACCAGTACAATCAGCAAGATTGTCCGGTCATACTAATTAGCGTCAACAGGCCCATTTCACTCCAACTCAAGACAACTCAAGACAACAAGTTTAAAATACCATCAAATACAATGGTTGTAATCAGAGCGTATCTGGAAACACATTTAAAAGTGACTGAAACCATCATGCATACATATTTTTCACGGGAAAAAAAATGTTTTTTTCGTAAAAATAGTCAACTTTCTCCGTCCGTGATATGGACCGCACCATTATGATATGGGTGGGTTTGTGTTAGGGTTTGGGAACTACCTTTGTGTACAGTGTCGGTAAGGTGGGTTGACGTAGTAAGAAAGTGCCACCAAAGTAGTATGATGAATGAACTCCAAATCAATCAAATCATTGAATGTTTTTAAAATAATGAATATTTCTTATTGTTTTTCCATTGAAATTTACATGTATTTATTAATTTTTACAGACTGAGTCTTGCTTACTATCATTTTGCCTGGTTTTATTATTCTCTCCGTGTATTTTATTCTGTAATGGTGCGGTCCAATGTCATTGCGCAAGAGCAATAGCATCAGGTCGTCTAATTCTACGGACGGAGAAAGTTGACGATTTTTACGACAAAAACATTTTTTCCCGTGAAAATATGTATGCACGATGGTTCCAGTCAGTTTTAAACGTTTTTCCAGATACACTTTGATTACAACCATTGTATTTGATGGTATTTTAAGCTTTTTGTCTTGAGTTGTCTTGAGTTGTCGTGAAATGTGCCTGTTGACGCTAATTAGTACGACCCATTTTTTCATGTAAAAAAATCGCAGCACTTTGTTGTTGAGTTGTGCATGTACTTTAAGAAAGCTACGGCATATGTTAAAAACATGTGTACAAGTTTATATACGATATCGTAATGTCTCAAGCATAACTTTATATATGATGCACCCATGGTGACAATACATGGGTGGCACTAGTACATTTATGACCTTCATTAAGGTTTGAGGTATAGGCTGTGTGGTTTGAAGGTACCAAATTTACAAAAACTTCGGCAATCGTGTCATTGATTCATTATATTTTTTTCACGCAAATGTTTAGCGTAATTAGTTTCCCATGCAAGCTAGTCATATGTAGAAAATGCATGATATAAACATTACTGTACTATTATTTTGTTTGAGTAGGTTAGAAAACGTGCCTTCCGTAAAGTGGAAGGGTGATCATTATTTGTTCAGATGTTTCCTTTACATTACATCTATGCACATGATGTCCACGCATGTCACTTGATGTTCATGCATGTTCATGTTAAGATTTGGTCCTAAAAAAACCCAACAAACAGCCGGAATGAAAATTTCGAAATAAAACATCTCCAAATTCAACATACAACATCAAATTTTCGACACAAAGCAAACTTTGATTAAACAAGGTCGACATTTGAGGAACAAATGGTTGGAGTTGCGATATAGCGAGTCGAATGTCAGAAATGGAGAAAGAAAATAGTGTAAATTTCGAGCAAAATTAGAGGTTGGGTATAACAAAAAAATGAATGAAATTTCTAACCACCTATCAGGGCCTATCAGGGCCACCGTAGCTACAAAACATAATTCTTCGGGTAATACTCCCAAATCTCACTAGGTGTCTGTGCCCTAACTAGTTGATAACTTCTTATGCAAAGGAGTGGCATGACAAGATACGATGTTGAGCATATACTGCTATATGATTGTTGTCACAAACAGTCCTAACAAAACTAATCCTAACAATTCTCTTTCCATATTTGTATAGAGTTTGAAAAAGTTCATTACTCTGTTCTTCTTGGCCACTTATTGCCCCAACTATGCTAGAAACTTAAACAATGGTCGCTCATGTTCCAAATTCAACAAGTAGGCCTATATGTCTCTGCCACCCTCAAAGTATGCCCCCCCCCCAAGCGGGCCCGTAGCCAGCGTTACAAATTTGGAGGGCAGTGTTTGTTTCTTTGGAAGGGTAGAATTTTTGTATGAGGGGGGCATTTGCATGGGTACATAACTGAAACCATAAATTTGAAAAAAGGAGGGGGAGGGGTAAGCCATATCAAAATTTGGGGGGCATTGCCCCAGAATGCCTCCCCCCACCGTGGCTACGGGCGTGTCCCCGAAACATTGACTCGAGTCTCATTTTAATTTGAGTCTTATATTTTCGATGTCTGGAAATAATTTGGGGGTTAGGAACCACCAGGAATTCAGTTTTCAAAATGTTCAACATCATGCTAAAATTGTTCCACTGGAGGGGTACATAGTGGTCTGGGATAGCCAAGGCCCTCATTTAGTATGTTACTAAATAGACTCAGTTTGCAACCTTTTCACATGCACCACTGGCAAAATTAGACCAATGCTTTTGGTATTTACACCCACTATTCGACAACACCAAACAAAAACTAGGCATATTTATTTGCACAAGCAAAGTATAGATCTAATTTTAGAGTCTAAATATGCCTCAAAATGCACCATTTGAAGTATAATTTTTCTCTTTGGGGGGGGGTGTGGGGGTACCTCATATTCGGGCCACCCCCCATGAAATACTTCATTTGCCTCTTGCCTTTCCATATAGGTTCAGCCCCTACCTATTGTGCAATCTTATATGATCATATACTATATATATATATGGATGCCTACCTGAACTTCACCACAGGATTTACCAGGAGAAGCGGTTGTCATTCTCATTGATACTCTAGGCAGCTGTGTCATGTGACAAGGACTGAAATCTACAAGAGGCTGTCATTCCCATTGATACTCTAGGCAGCTGTGTCATGTGACCAGGACTGAAATCTACAAGAGGCTGTCATTCCCATTGATACTCTAGGCAGCTGTGTCATGTGACCAGGACTGAAATCTATAAGAGATTGTCATTCCCATTGATACTCTAGGCAGCAGTGTCATGTGACAAGGACTGAAGTATACAAGAGGTTGTCATTCCCATTGATACTCTAGGCAGCTGTGTCATGTGACAAGGACTGAAATCTATAAGAGGTTGTCATTCTCATTGATACTCTAGGCAGCTGTGTCATGTGACAAGGACTGAAATCTATAAGAGGTTGTCATTAGAATTGATACTCTAGGCAGCTGTGTCATGTGACAAGGACTGAAATCTATAAGAGGTTGTCATTCCCATTGATACTCTAGGCAGCTGTGTCATGTGACAAGGACTGAAGTATACAAGAGGTTGTCATTCCCATTGATACTCTAGGCAGCTGTGTCATGTGACAAGGACTGAAATCTACAAGAGGTTGTCATTCTCATTGATACTCTAGGCAGCTGTGTCATGTGACAAGGACTGAAATCTTCAAGAGGTTGTCATTCCCATTGATACTCTAGGCAACTGTGTCATGTGACAAGGACTGAAATCTACAAGAGGTTGTCATTCCCATTGATATTCTAGGCAACTGTGTCATGTGACAAGGACTGAAATCTACAAGAGGTTGTCATTCCCATTGATACTCTAGGCAACTGTGTCATGTGACAAGGACTGAAATCTACGAGAGGTTGTCATTCTCATTGATACTCTAGGCAACTGTGTCATGTGACAAGGACTGAAATCTACGAGAGGTTGTCATTCTCATTGATACTCTAGGCAGCTGTGTCATGTGACAAGGACTGAAATCTACAAGAGGTTGTCATTCCCATTGATACTCTAGGCAGCAGTGTCATGTGACAAGGACTGAAATCTACGAGAGGTTGTCATTCCCATTGATACTCTAGGCAGCAGTGTCATGTGACAAGGACTGAAATCTACGAGAGGTTGTCATTCCAATTGATACTCTAGGCAGCTGTGTCATGTGACAAGGACTGAAATCTACGAGAGGTTGTCATTCCCATTGATACTCTAGGCAGCAGTGTCATGTGACAAGGACTGAAATCTACAAGAGGTTGTCATTCCCATTGATACTCTAGGCAACTGTGTCATGTGACAAGGACTGAAATCTACAATAGGTTGTCATTCCCATTGATACTCTAGGCAGCTGTGTCATGTGACAAGGACTGAAATCTACTAGAGGTTGTCATTCTCATTGATACTCTAGGCAACTGTGTCATGTGACAAGGACTGAAATCTACAAGAGGTTGTCATTCCAATTGATACTCTAGGCAGCTGTGTCATGTGACAAGGACTGAAATCTACAAGAGGTTGTCATTCCCATTGATACTCTAGGCAACTGTGTCATGTGACAAGGACTGAAATCTACAAGAGGTTGTCATTCCCATTGATACTCTAGGCAGCAGTGTCATGTGACAAGGACTGAAATCTACAAGAGGTTGTCATTCCCTTTGATACTCAAGGCAGCTGTTTCTTTGAACAAAAACCTCCCAAAGATAACGATTTTAGGGAGCTGGTTGTAAATTCATTGGTTGGCCTCATCCAATCACATGTCAGTATATGCGGCTGCCTCACCAGAGAATGGGAGTTGACAAAATAACAACATTTTCCATAACGAGCTACCGAATCTACTTAACCGGCTTTCCAGTGATGCAGATAGATGTAATGCTTCCACCAAACCTAATAGTCATATAACTATTATCCTATATTAAACATGTCTATAACTTACTGTACTGCAGATCTATCAAGAATCAGAATTCAGATATAGAAATATATCTGATATTTCCGATATATCTGATATATATCCGATATATACCGAAGAATATGGAACCACCAGAATGAGCGAGGGCATCTGTGGTCCCGTTGCATGAGGAAACTATCAATGTTGTTGTTTTGTCAACTGTTAAGAGCTATGAGAATTATTTCATAGTTTGTTTGGCGCTATATAAAAATTATGTATTATTATTATTATTATCACCATTTGAAATCATCTACACGATCCTCTCCCATATCGAATGTATTTCAAACACTGAAGAGACATGCTGGAGAAATAATGAACATTCGACACATCTCATTTTTGCCAAATTAAACTTTGCTTGCCCAGCCCAAGCCAGATGACCATGTCTAAACATCTTGGTGTTACAACCACAATTCACATTTTCTTTTTTTCATAATACTTCCTTCAGTGTGCGTAGATTTCCATGAGGAAGTAGAGGCCTTGGTGATCAAAGTTAGTCGGGCCCCCTTGGAGAAAAATTTGGGTGACCAAGTCAACCAGCTACGCCCAGTGGCGGAGCGTCCATAAAGTCAGGGGGGTCGAATGCCCCCCCTGACGGACTCAAATAGACTGCTGGTGCCCTTTTCAGCTTTTTACTACTTTTTACTTATTCGTGATCATTGACTTTTTTATTGCGCTCTCATCTACCTATTGACATTTGTCACATAATCTGCAAATTAGCGAGGACCGGAAAGGGTCATTTTCGGCGATCTAGGGAGTATCTTTACTCAAAATATTTCTGTACGCTCCGCGCCAACCTGGGTGGGGCTCCGCTTAGATAGTGTCGAAAGCGCCCCTACAGACCATTCTCCCTCCCCCTCTTACCAATACCCCTAGCTCCGCCACTGACGCCTATGACTTCCACCTTGTTTTTCTTTCCTTTCTGAAGAGACACCACTCTTCAATACTTCCCATGCATTTTACATTCTTGAATATTGATTATACTTTTGAACTAGTGAAACGGTGAGTCTTTCGTCCAGTTTATATCATCACTGTAATTCATTTCACCTTATCCAGATTTACTTCTTCATCTGGACCATGGACCTAAACACTCCATCTGGGTTACTAAGAAGAATGTCGGGTGGTCCTGCCTCGGCGATCCGTGATCCATCTAGCACCAAGATGATGTCATAGTTTACAATGGCCTCAAGGCGATGCTTCAAAATGAAAACAAATTTAATGTATTCTCAAAATGCTTATTTCGACCAAATTTCTTCATTCTCCCACCCCCTCTCCTCCTTTTCCATCCAGGCCCATTGCCAAGCTTGGGGCACTACAATGTTTACAAAAACTTTACAAGATACAGGAATATTGGGCCCCTCCATGAAATGTTGGTTGCCACCAAGACAGATTTTTCTGGCTATGGGCCTGTTTCTATCTACAAACTATTCTAATGACTAAACAGTAAATTCAAGAACCAAATGAAATGTCAATTACATGCAAGTGCAGTCAAACTTAAACAGATCAATCAAATGATGATCACATATTAGTTTTGTTTTTGCCAGTGCTTTTAAAATTTTGACTGTATATAAAGAGGTTACAGTCTCAATGTAAAGCGTACCAGGGTTGAGAGTGAATCAAGTTCTTTGATCTTCGATCATGCCCAAGTTCTAGCTCTGGTGACTTTTATTGAAAAGTACCAGGGTGATGATAACCATTGAAAGGGCATGTAACCAAAGACGATTGTTTCTTTGACTTTTAGAATTTCCCAACATTCAACCAAACTTGTGGTAACACTGTCATGATCCTATGATTGTAGGGATTGCGTGGGGCTGAGACTTGAGAATAGGATCAGTTGTTTGGCTCTCAAGCTCATGCTCTATCATAGGTGAGTTTTCTTAAAAAGTATGATTTCTAGAATATCAAATGCAAGATGGTTGGTAGATGATTTGGTCACTTAGACGTTAGAAGCTACGAAAGAATCTGCACTCAAAGGAGTTTATGGTGATATATGTATGTTTGAATGCATAGGCGTAGGAGGTGGGGGGGCTGCTGCCCCCCAACCAAAATGTTTTGTGAAAATTCGGGCAATATGCTGAGAATTTTTCGGGCACCTACTGAAAGAAGAATAATTTGCAATGTGCTTTTCAAATTTTTTGGTGAAAATTCGGCAATATGCTGAGAATTTTCTGGCACCTACTGAAAAAAGAATAATTTGCAGTGTGCTTTCTAATAGTTTTGGTGAAAATTCGGGCAATGTACTGAGAATTTTTCGGGCACCTACTGAAAGAAGAATAATTTGCAGTATGTTTTTCAATGGTTAAACTGATATTATTATTATCATAATTGTTGTAACGACTTCCCCAATAATTATAACCAATATGGAAGGGTAATAACACGGCAAATGATTGTATGTTATTGGCATGTGATGTAATAACCGATGAATGCCTATATGATATGCACATTAACATGTTGAACGGTTATATTTTTCGGGAAAGTCGTTACAGTCCCCCCAAATCAAATTAAGCTCCTACGCCTATGTTTGAATGGTTAGAAGAAGTCAAACTCTTACCACGATTGTGAATACTGTCTTGCCTTGAAACTCACTTTCAACTACTTGCTCTACCAGGTTATTCTACAAATAAAAAGATGGAAAGAAAACTACTAGTTATAGAGAATAGAAATCAACATAGAGCAGATATAAAAGAACCAAGATGAATAAAATTGGCTTAAAATATGCATTATGGTCTGGGATAGATTTACATCAATCACATCAGAAAATTCCTGTTGACATATTTTAGCTAAATGGTATTATTTTAAAGTTGAGCAGACTTTAAGACTGAACCTTTTAAACTTCGACAAGTTGTATGGTAACATGGGTGCATCCAAAAGCCAAGGGAGCATTAGTAAGCCAAACAAGAATAAAAATAACTAGAGCGCTAGAGACGCAGTAGCTCAACTACAAACTACCTGATGTCAACGAGATATTGAACAAAGTATGTAATGATGTAATAGTTTTACTCCAAGAATTAAAAAATAATGTTGTATTACAAGCATACTATTTGTCTTTTATTGGTTTCTCATGTAGTGAAGCTGGTATGTACGTGTATGTTGTGAGTGGGAGTGTAAGTAGGTGACATGCTGGTTGAATAAAATCATTATCTCAAGATGGCTAACTACTGTTAGATTTAGTAACTGAACATCATGTTGTTGAGGCACAGTTGTGCAGTAACATCTAGACTCAGCTCAGGCATTGTGTTGACAGAAATCCTAGTTGAAAAGCTCAGTTCAGTTACCATGGCAGGAACCCAGTAGCAAGGGCGTAGGGTCGCTGGGGTGGCGCCAGCCCCCCAGTGAAAAATATGGGGGGGGCGGAAGTATCATTCCGCCCCCCCCCGCTCCGCAAGTCAGAAAACCCCTTTTTCATTTCCAAATGAGAAAAAAAATCTCATTTGGAGCACCAAATTGCATCTAAGGCCAGGTGAAAATGCAAAATGGAGTGGGTATTGAAGTGTGCTATATTGCACCAAATTGCATCTGAGGCCACCTGGAAATGCAAAAAAATTCCCTCCCCTTAGACCCCTCCCCCAGGCCGGCCATCAGTCTTCAGCCCCCCCACTCAAAAGTACCTTCCTACGCCACTGCCCAGTAGGACCTATAGTTGAGAGGAGTCTCAGTTGAGAACCTAGTTGGGCCCAGTTGAGGAAACATAGTTAAGAAACCCAGCTGGTGATGCTCCAAAACACACATTGACCACATTTTTGTAAATTTTTCTGGGGCAGTATTTTGATATCACTCAGATGACCTTTGACCATATTACAGATGAATCACTTTTCTGGCCCATTAACTGATGATCCCCATGGCCAACTAAAATCACAATAACACAAATACTGTCAGAGGAGTAGGCTTTGATATGAATTTGACGTTTTGACCTCATGTGACCTCAGCTGACCTTTGACATCAAAAGTGAGAACAACTATTTATGACCAATCACTAACTGTACACTGTGACCAAGTTTAAGAAAAATCTAACATTAACCCTAGGAGGAGTAGGCTTTTGCGTGATTTCACTGTTAGATCTCTTTGACCCCGAATGACGTTTGACCTACTTTCTACTAGCATGAGTATCATCCTGTTGATATGCGTCATTACCTCACCAAGTTTGACACGAAATGATCAAACAGCATGTGCACGGAGGCCTTTCAACAACTCTTGACAGACAGACAGATGCATTGCCATGACAAAAGCTCAACTAGTTGAGCTAAAAATGAACTCACTGTTTCTTCATCAATTGCAGCAGTTGCTTCATCCATAACCAGAATCATTGTATTCCGCAATAGCGCCCTCGCAAGACACATCAGCTGGCGCTGCCCGGTGCTGAAGTTACTGCCTGTGTCTTTAACCAACGTGTCTGTGGACAGTAAAAAATGCTCTTCATTGGTAAGGTGGTATTTACTTTATTCCTCTAACTTACCTGTCCCCATTACATCCACACTCCAATCTACCCATACCTAAGAAATGGCTCTAACATTCTTGCAATACTCCCAACGACCCTCCTCCTTCCAAAATCTACCATTTAGACATTCCAACATGTGCATTTTTGTGACATGTTTTCTTCTTCCAAAATGCACCTGGTTTCACATTCATCAAGATAATGAATAAGGCAGGATCCAAGCAGAGAAACCTAAAATGTCGCAACACGAAACGAAACCAGAAATGATTTGAAACGATGAAAACTTTGCACGAATAACCAGGTGTAGGACTTCAGAGTGGTAGATTTAGAAGAAAGAGTATAAAGTGAGCGGTGACCCAAGAGTGGGTTTATGGGACACAGTGCTAAATATCATCGATTTGGGTAGGTTAAAGGTATTGATGACTCGCCCCAAACCACGCGCGGCCATCTGAAAAAGTTTACTTTCTGTTGCTTGCAAGTGACGTTTTGTCCGTGTCGCTACAAAATGCAGACAGTACAGTAATAAAACGTGATACCTTGTTATCTTTAGCTGGACCTGAGATGTCCATCGCTGTATGGTTTGTATACTGTGCTGTAGGTATTAACCGCAGCTGTATGTACTGACTGTACACTAGTGTCTACACCACATTCGAAACTAGGTCAGATTACAGGCATTAGACGTTTCTTTTTGCGCGAGTCTTCACACCCTTTAATGTAGATTGCAGTGCATGCCTTGTAGAATGGAGGCAGGTATGAGAGGAGCGAAGTAAATAACAAAAGAACAAATACTTTGCGTTATGGTTAGATCCCAGCAGACATAAGAAATAGCAATTTGGTTATGATCAGGAAATACAAATTATAATGTGTATTTGCATTACTGGTTGTTGTCAGCTGTTTTGGGGATAATTAGGCAATAAATTATGTTAAAGTAACAACAAAAAAATAATTCAATTTTTCATAATGGGGTGCAGACATTGAAAAATACTTCTCCTATTATGTGAAGAGGCTACATGGTATAGTGATAAATACTAATTACACACCTACATGATATAGCCACTTAATTAACTCTATAAATTCAACTCTGGGCGTGACATCTTGGATAATGATGCATATTTTGTACTGAGAATCAGTCTATATTTGCAATATTTTAGGTGATTTAATTTGCCAGATTGG
>JAIPMN010037970.1:560-17233 GCA_020650975.1 Apostichopus californicus
ACCTATTGACATTTGTCACATTTTGTTGGTGTAATTTTCTGACAAAATGGCGATAACACCTATTTATTCTTCGTTTATCTGCAAATTAGCAAGGCCCGGAAAGGGTCATATCCGGCGATCTAGAGTGTATCTTTACTCAAAAAAAATTCTGTACGCTCCGCGCCAACCAATGGTGGCGCTCCGCTTAGATAGTGTCGAAAGCGCCCCTACAGACTATTCTCGCCCCCCTGACCAATACCCCTAGCTCCGCCACTGACCTCAAACCATTTCTATACCGAGTCAAACTATTTGGTATTTATACGAATCTTATAGAGAGCGTGGTGGCCAATTGGCGAAGGCGTCGGACTCGTGTTCCAAGGATTGCTGGTTCGATTCCTGCCTAGTTCATTACGTCGTGTCCTTGGGCAAGATGCTTTATCTCAATTGCCTCTCTCCACCCACCCAGGGGTTAAATGGGTATCCTGTGAGGTAACTTGTCATTGGGCGCAGTATATAACTGCTGCCGACTGGAGGGATTGTCTCTGGGGCAGGTTATCATTGACCAGGGGTAATATAACGTCTGTAAAGCGCTTTGAGACCTATCGCTGGTATAAAGCGCTATATAAAAAGCAAAAAAAAAGAAAAATATTATTGTCGCTAAGCGGTCATCAGTATTGCGTCGGCGTAATAAGCTAGAAGTTCAGATAACTTTCACCATGCTCAAATGACAACATCTGACTGCCCCTCTAAAAGATGAGATAATTCCGTTTTAATAACCCTCAATGGCTGGGAATAATATGGAGGACCAGAGCCTCTAAGACAGCGCACTTTTGAAGACTTCTAGCAGCTTTTTTGGCCGCGCTAACATTTGAAACCAATCACTCGTGGAGTGTTAGCTCAGTGGTTAACGCCGGTGCCTTCCAATCATAAGGTCACTCGAGTCACTCCCAGATTAATGTATGTCGTCCAGTTACAGAGTTGTTGACAATTGACAATTCATAATCATGGACGTTAAATATGAATGTAAGAGACTGACTTCGGTCAGTTTGCGGCTTTGATAAGCCAATGATGGCTTCTTCGCAAGGTCCTGCTTGCAGGAGGAACATACATATACATACATACATACATAATGCTATTACCTCAGATTCTTTCCTGGATTTGTTGACGACACTTCGTGGCCTGATCCATCTCCGACGACGGCATAGATGATACGGCTTCTCTGTGGCCGTCCACTTGGCAGTGGTAGCCTCATATGAATATTCATAGCCTGAAAGGAATTAGCCAATCGCAGGATATTTAAATTCTCGCAGAAAATATGATATGATGATGTCGTTTAATTGTCCTTTACTTGATAATGGACATTTGGAACTTTGCTCTGTTTTTCATCTGTTCACACTTCTACAGGTGACAATAATTTTGTACTATAGTACTAGTCAAAAGATTGTCAAAGTGGAAAATAAGAACAAAAGGAAATGATATTTGTAAAGGTCGCTTTCAAGTTAGTTTAAAATAATATACATTTTTGCGATTGTACAATCAATATTTCAAATAGTGCTGACACATTTTTCAAAAATATAAACTGGTTTATTAAGTATTCTGTACAACTCCAGAAATTGGCGAATACTGCTCTAGTTTTTATGGGTGAACATTTCGTGGAAATCTCCATTTTCAGGTCTGACACAAAAATATGAAACATATTTAAAGCAAAAAGAAAATATTTCTAACTGGCTTAATTCACTCGTTTGATATTTTCTCTTAATTCTATAAAGCAGTAAAAGCTCTCTGGCCATACTCTACTGAAAACATAATCTTCTTAAATGAAACATGTTTCACTTATTTGGTTTGTAACAGGAGTTCATCATCGGCACGGCAAAAAATATTGCTTTCCTTTTCTCTCTTGGAAATCAAGTTCATCTTCCATCAAATTTTCTAAATTAAATCAAGACTACATTGTTATGCAGTCAGATCTACAACTACCAGTATGGCATAATTTCCTCCAACAAGATAACAACTCTCTGTAATTCTGTAATGCCAAAAACAGAACTTTTACATTTAAACACTGAACTTCTTAACATCAATACATGACATAAGTACTCCATTCTTTAAACCTATATAGCATTCCGATACAAAAAAGATTAATAAATTCACATATCTGCTTCCGTGACCTAAAATATTTCTCCTTGCAAAGGAAAGAATGATAATAATTTTTATTTCAATGATGATATAGCTCCTCTGATCCTAAATACTTAACATTCAAATCCTTTTCCATTTTCCATTTTCTATTTTCTGCTCATTGATATTTCTCCTAAGTCTAAAAGCTTTCATCTTTTATCATATACTCCTACGTACATGTAAGGAACTTAATAAACTTACTTTGGAAGTAAAACTCTGCAAGTAATTAATCTCTGTTGTTTAACACGGTATTCCTACATTAATTTTTATGACCGATACCAACACTTTTTATGGCCACATATTCTGTGATACTAATTTTTATTTTGTCCAAATATTCTTCTAGTAAAGTTAATCTACCTGACCATAGTCAAAGGTCAAATATCAGAGGTCAAAGGTCACTCACCCTCCTCATCCACTCCTCTGTTGATGTCTACGACCCAATCGTCATCCCACTGCCAGTTTTTGGGGCATTTTATATCTTCCTTCTTTGGTAGAGAATCTCCTCTCTGATAGTCAAAAAATGTAAATATATTTAAGCAAAATACTTGAAGAATTAAGAAAATCACATTTATAAGGTCTTTAATGTCTATATCAAGACTTTTGCTGATTGTTAAATTTTAGCCAGCAACCAGCAAAAGTTCCAATTTCTTTTGCAAGGCAGAGAAATCAAGATACCAGACCGTATTGAAATGGAAAATCAGGGAACAAACATGTTGCTCACTGAATCGCCAAAATCAATTTTAAATTGTAAAAACGGCACATTTGGTGAAGTTTGTTCTGTTTTCTTACTTTCTTGAGTAAAAATGCAGGAAAGTGTATAAATTATCATTGCATGACAAACTCTTTTGAAGTAATACTATGAATGTTTCTATGAGAATTGCCTACAATTTTTGGAAAAAAAAGATCCAAAATATTCACCAGAAAACTGAATGGCTTTTCTCATCAGTTCAAGAAATGTATTTGACCGTAGTGGCAGATTAGATGACCACTTACGAGCAATTTGTTTAACTATCAGTTTGTTTTTCGAAACAAAAACGAAGATCTTGCGAAAGCTTACCACAGTGGCATAGGTGACTGCTGCAACTTCCCATGGTGCACCTGGCAAAGCTCGGGACTGCATCTCATAACAGTCCTCCAAGAAATTTGTCATTCCCGCATCGACGTCGTAGAGGAGGCTGCCAAATATGGATCGGATAGTTTGATATAAAAAATGATTGATTTTGAAAAAGACAATTTACTTAGAATCACATCTAGTAATTTCTTCGAGTAAAATTACATTTGTTTCCCTCTTTAGTGAGGAGGTATTGTCAGTCTCTCTGACCCTACCCACTCTCATATTTTACACCTCTCCTTGCATCATTGTGATACAGAAATCTACAAACAGTAGCTAAGATGAGGATGGTATCACTTTTAACAGGCTAATATCTCTTCTCGTGGAATATATCATACATAGTTAAGGATGATCGTCAACTTTCAAACAACATGATAGATATAAGGCTGAAAGAGATCAAACTTATGAAACTTTAATATTTTACAAAATATAATAAAAAATCATCAACCCATCTTAAATAACTCACGGTGTAAATTAATATCCCTTTCAATTACTTAAAACGCACCGTTTGTTTAAAGCGTCTTGAAATGAAACGACACTCCCTTATTGAAAGAAGTTTTAGTGTGAATGACTTTATAATTAGCCACACCAAGTTTTTCACATCTTCAAGCTCTTTTTTTGTGTTTAAAGACCATCTTTGGGCTAATATTTACTTCTTTTGTATATTGCTTCTGATTACATAACAAGAATCATTTCTAAAACAAACACAATGTTTTACAATTGAGAACTTTTGACCCGGAGAGAAAACCAAAATAAACTCATCATGTGAACTTGCAAACATGATTTGTCCCTTGGGAAAAAAAAATAGAATTAATAAATATTAATTCCAAGATAGAATTAATAAATATTAATTCCAAGATTCCACATCCTGTTCTCCTCCCTCCCCTCATCCTCCCCCCCCCCCACCTACCAACACCCCTTGTCACTACCATATTAGTGGCTACAGAAACAGCTTTCTTGCCATATTAATCCTGGTCCCAACCCCTCCCCTCCCCAACAAAAACATCAAATACAATGCATAATAATTCATGTTGTTAACCATCTCACCTTGTTTCCAGACTCACAAACCAATCGCCGTCCCAACTCCAAAGATCTGGACAATTAAATTTATCCTTTGGAAGCGCAATCTATGGAACCAAAATATTTTGACAAATTTTGTTAGCCGGTAATAATTAACATAACCATGAATATTAAAATGATGTGAAGTGCATGTGGTGGGGAGGAAGACTGTCCTTATTTCAATTCATCAAATTCAGAATGGCATAGTTATGACTGTTTTTGGAAACAAAGGTCGCGATCAATCGATTTTTGGGAATTAAAAATATGATCATGCAGTCAGAAAGAAAAGGAAAGATCTAAATGCCCAAAATGCTCTTTTAACTTCTGTGGAAAATGTATTTGGATATTACATGCATGGCTGTAATGTCAGGTTACACTGTAGTATATTTAATTTTAGTTAGATTCAACAGAAAATTCCTGAAATAAAAATTCTGTACAGAGGCTACACTCCAATGTTACCTCTTACATTTTTCTTTTCCGTTGGTGTGTTAGGGGGGGGGGGGGTGGTACTAAGTTAGTTAAACTTATGGATATGCAATATCAATTAATTAATTAATTAATTAAATAAATTAATCTCATCTTAACTAACCTTCCCGGATGCATCAGAGAACTTTGGTCGGGGAAGTCCTTTGCTTGTCCACTGTCCCACTATGTTCATTTGGTTCTCGTACTGAAACGAAATGAAACTAATCATAATTAACTTCATACTTGCTTCATATCTTTTGAGGTCCCCATGGATACAAACCCCAGACAAATGAGAAATGGTTAGCTGACTAAGGCAACATGGGATTATCGCTATTTTAAACCAGATCTTGAAGTATAATTCATATAAATACTACATATGTTACTATATATGGGATATGACTATCAATGGTATAAGGTATAAATCATAACTATAGATGTCATATTTGTATTGCATATACATATGAATACTATTTATTTTACTATATATGTGATATGACTATCAATGGTATAAGGTATAAATCATAGTACAGATGTCATATTTGTATGGCATATACATATGAATACTATATATGTTACTATATATGGGATATGACTATCAATGGTATAAGGTATAAATCATAGTATAGATGTCATATTTGTATTGCATATACATATGAATACTATATATGTTACTATATATGGGATATGACTATCAATGGTATAAGGTATAAATCATAGTATAGATGTCATATTTGTATGGCATATACATATGTATACTATATGTGTTACTATATATGGGATATGACTATCAATGGTATAAGGTATAAATCATAACTATAGATGTCATATTTGTATGGCATATACATATGTATACTATATGTGTTACTATATATGGGATATGACTATCAATGGTATAAGGTATAAATCATAGTATAGATGTCATATTTGTATGGCATATACATATGAATACTATATATGTTACTGTATATGTGATATGACTATCAATGGTATAAGGTATAAATCATAGTATAGATGTCATATTTGTAGTGCACATATTGTAGTATATATGGTATAGTATGCGGTGGTATTATGCTTAACCACATCATCACTTTAATACATCCACTCTGTTCACTCTCAATAAATTCATCCACACGATGACCCTTCCATTGCCCCCATCCACCCCCTCCCTTCCAGTCCTGCCCGATAAAAAAACACAGAGAAAAACCGAAACACCAGAGATGTATCAAAACTCACAGTTTCTGCAAAGATGGCCATGTGAGAATCTTTCAGACTTTTCCTGAAGTTGTCACTTTCTAACTCCAAACCAAACCAGAGACCAACTCGGACGGTTCCTGGTATTCTTTCAGCTCCGATGCTCTTGCCTCGGTTACCAGGATACTATTGTTGAAGGGGAAAAAAATTAAAAATGAGAGAAAAAATTTAAAGAAAAGTGAAAGAGTAATACATTCCAATAATAATAATAAAAAAAAAATTGAATAAGAATCCTATGACCCAACTTGTAATAAATAAACAAGAATAAGTATACCGAAACTTTGAGATCCCTCCTGAACTCCCTCCCCTCCCCTCCTCTCCCCTCTCCCCATCCCTCCAATTACAAATCTGCTTTTTACTTGTTAGTAATGGAGATGAAACAATTTAAACTGTATTCACTCCAAAATGAAGACTCACCTTCAAGAAAAACGTCTTCACGACCCCACAGTATCTTCCGCAGGCTTCTTTTCCTTTCGATGAATAAATGACTTCATAGACCGGGATCCTACGGTAAGCAACTCTCTTGCCTCCACTCAACATCCAGAGAACGATATCTGGTAAGCTATTTTGTGGCTAGGATAAAAGACGAGCATTAAGGAAAAAAAAGAAAAAAAAATATCTACCTCATGATATTAAAGATGAAAAGAGTAAGATTTATAAGGTCTAACTAGTAAATTTGTTTTTAATAGAAATATTTTTGGAACAAATGGAGACACCATTTGCCAACCAGGATGATACAAAGCAACTTATCATCCCCACATTAGAAGTTTTTGCAAAATATTTAAAACCCTTTTGGAAGAAAAATCACAATGTTAATATGTTACATGAAAAACTCAATGGTCTCTGATAAGATCCTCCTGTTACCTCTACAGCCAATTCTTTTAGCATCGTCAGGTAGCCGTCGATCTCGTCGATTGCCTCCTCAATGTCTGTGGCATTCTCCCGTAATTTGGTGGCAGCATCTATGATCTCCCTGAGGGTGTTTGACCTCTGCTCGTACCTACGATGGTCAAGCTCATTGGCCTTGCCGCTTTGTCCCACTAAAGAAGGCAGTTGTTTCCTGCGAGGGAAAGGAAAAAGGTATTCAGTCTAGACGAGCCTTGATGGGTAACATTAAACAAGAAGGAACTCAACACTCATTTGAGGTGGGAGGGGGGAGGGGGCTGGTATCAGATGAATGTGCACTGGCTCAGAAAGTTCACATTATATAACTATTAATACTCTGAAAATTATGGCCCATCTTTATACTAGATATCAATTATGGTGTTATACTGATCTAGATTGCATCAGAGTTGGCCATCTGTATTATTCATTAAATATACTAACTTGCAATCCTTAATGAGGTTATCAACGGTTGCAATCAACTATGGTGCTATACTGATCTAGATTGCATCAGAGTTGGCTATCTGTATTATTCATTTAATATACTTGCTTGCTATCCTTAATGAGGTTATCAATGGTTGCTATCAACTATGGTGTTATACTGATCTAGATTGCATCAGAGTTGGCTATCTGTATTATTCATTTAATATACTTACTTGCAATCCTTAATGAGGTTATCAACGGTTGCAATCAACTATGGTATTATACTGATCTAGATTGCATCAGAGTTGGCTATCTGTATTATTCATTTAATATACTTACTTGCAATCCTTAATGAGGTTATCAATGGTTGCAATCAACTATGGTATTATACTGATCTAGATTGCATCAGAGTTGGCTATCTGTATTATTCATTTAATATACTTGCTTGCTATCCTTAATGAGGTTATCAATGGTTGCAATCAACTATGGTATTATACTGATCTAGATTGCATCAGAGTTGGCTATATCTGTATTATTCATTTAATATACTTGCTTGCTATCCTTAATGAGGTTATCAATGGTTGCAATCAACTATGGTATTATACTGATCTAGATTGCATCAGATTTGGCTATCTGTATTATTCATTTAATATACTTGCTTGCAATCCTTAATGAGGTTATCAATGGTTGCAATCAACTATGGTATTATACTGATTTAGATTGCATCAGAGTTGGCTATCTGTATTATTCATTTAATATACTTACTTGCAATCCTTAATGAGGTTATCAATGGTTGCTATCAACTATGGTGTTATACTGATCTAGATTGCATCAGAGTTGGCCATCTGTATTATTCATTTAATATACTTGCTTGCTATCCTTAATGAGGTTATCAATGGTTGCAATCAACTATGGTATTATACTGATCTAGATTGCATCAGAGTTGGCTATCTGTATTATTCATTTAATATACTTGCTTGCAATCCTAAATGAGGTTATCAATGGTTGCAATCAACTATGGTATTATACTGATCTAGATTGCATCAGATTTGGCTAACTGTATCATTCATTTAATATACTTACTTGCAATCCTCAATGAGGTTTTCAATGGTTGCAATCAACTATGGTATTATACTGATCTAGATTGCATCAGAGTTGGCTATCTGTATTATTCATTTAAATTACTTACTTGCAATCCTTAATGAGGTTATCAATGGTTGCAATCAGTTTTGCCGCTACTTCTGTTGCAGGAGCTCCAGACTGTAGACTCGTCTTCACTAATTTCAAAAGTTTCTCCTGGAATGTGAAACAGAGGAATAAGTGACATATTTTGTTTCCACATTGGTAAAATTCGTCGTGGGACTCTTTGATTAAACATAAGTTAACCAATGCCTACCACCGTGACATGATCAGGTAGAATCAATTTACCTTAAATGGATTATAAATTTAACATGTCGAGAAAGTACCCTATGCTCCAGCTCCTCTTTGAAGGGGTCATACTTTGAAGCTATATGAAAAGCTTTTTTATATAGCTCAGTGGTTAACGCCCGGTGAATTTCAATCATATGGTCACTCCAAGATAAATGTATGTCGTCCAGTTACAGGGTTGTTGACAATTGACAATTCATAATCATCTAAGAGACGGACTTCGGTCAGCTTGCGGCTTTGATAAGCCAATGAGGCTTCTTCGCGAGTTCCTGCTCGCAGGAGGATCTAAAATACGTACATACATATAGTGCTTGATATAGTGTATAAAGTCAACGTAGAAAACGTTCTGATAATGGTGGCCCCATGAAGGCACCTGCAGCTCCTTGAATTATGCATTACTATCTTTTCATTTCATTTTTTCTTATTATATGTGAGTTGAATTGGAAAGCTGAACTAGCTGTCAACGTAGGCTACTTGTGAATTAAAATCTTCGTCAATATGCAAACGTTTATTGGTAATGACAATACTGTTTACTTTTTCCCCTCTATAAGACAAATTAAAATTATAAAGAAAATCAAAGACATTTCCATCTTTAACTGCCATTGGTAGCAATCATTCACAGGGCTATGTATTGCCAGATAAATTCACTTTACGATAAACAAATTTAATACCGTCGGTGCTAAAGCATGCTATCAGGATCCAGGTTTCAACCGGCCTAGTGGTGCGGAAATTTAACAAATGAATTCTGCTTAAAAGTCAACCTCTCTCACTGGGAAATCCTTTCCGTTTTCTTAACTCTTATTCAGGAGTGTGAATTATGCGAGAGCCTTACCGTCTTTTTGATTTTGGTAAAAAGGTTATTCAAGGACTCCGATCTGAAGCTGATGTCCTCCCAATAAGAGTCCACCACGATGAGAGGTTTGTTTGCCAGCCACGGGAGGAAATAATAATGCAGCCCGTCGTAGACTGCGTTAGAGGGCTGGGTGGAAGACGGCTGAGGTGTCACGTTCTTCTCCAGCTTGTTCCCAAAGTTTCCGATGCTGACTTCAAACTCGATGCTGGCTTGCGTCTCCGTCTCGTTGATCATGCACGCCTCGTGGAACGAGGCGTACAGGCGGTACTTCCTTCGCCGGAGGTACTTCTCGGCCCGGGCCAGCTCTTCGTGGTTCATCGGTATGACGGGATTCTCCGGCGATGGACTGCCGATCATCGTGTCCACGGAGAGCAGTACCCTGCCCCGATAGGCCATTCCTTTACCCTGAGTACGGGAAACGATACTAGTATTGAATTACATCGTAACTGTAGGATGGCATGGTGCAAAGCAGGGATTGCTGCGAGAGGGGCTGACAGAGTTTATGTCCCTGAAGGCAATCTAGTTTGTGACAGAATATGATCACCAATTAATCAAAACCATCCCCCTCTTACCTTCCACCTCTCTTCCGCCCCCCACCCCCCCCCTCCACCCAATGTCAATGGTTTAGCCCTTTTAAACCCCTCAGGTCCGGTGTCATTTTAATTGTCATTAAAATTGCACCAATCTCAGCTCAAGTGTAAGAAATAGTATTCATACTCACCTACTAATGTTCACATCTCTCTAGTGTTCATCCTCATAAAGATCCCTGACATTATCAGCCTATTTTGTTAAACAAACCATGTACATGAACCTACTAATGTTCATATCTCTCCAGTGTCGCATCCAATCAGACTGCCCTATATAACATCATCCAAGAATCTATTTCATGTCAGAGGTACCTTTTTCCATGTTCATCTGTTATTACTTATCCATCTTCAGTCTATTTCATTCTAACTCTATATACATACATGTAATAATTTGTATCCATCTTCAGTCTATTTCATTCTAACTCTATATACATACATGTAATAATTTGTATCCATCATCAGTCTATTTCATTCTAACTCTATATACATAAATGTAATAATTTGTATCCATCATCAGTCTATTTCATTCTAACTCTATATACATAAATGTAATAATTTGTATCCATCTTCAGTCTATTTCATTCTAACTCTATATACATACATGTAATAATTTGTATCCATCATCAGTCTATTTATTCTAATTCTATATACATAAATGTAATAATTTGTATCCATCATCAGTCTATTTCATTCTAACTCTATATACATAAATGTAATAATTTGTATCCATCATCAGTCTATTTCATTTTAAATCTATATACATACTATTTCATTCCAACTCTATAAACATACATGTAATAATTTGAATCTATCATTAGTCTATGTCATTCTAACTCTATATACATAAATGTAATAATTTGTATCCATCATCAGTCTATTTCATTCTTACTCTATATACATATTATTTCATTCTAACTCTATATACATACATGTAATAATTTGAATCTATCATTAGTCTATTTCATTCTAACTCTATATACATACATGTAATAATTTGTATCCATCATCAGTCTATTTCATTCTAACTCTATATACATACATGTAATAATTTGTATCCACCTTCAGTCTATTTCATTCTAACTCTATATACATACATGTAATAATTTGTATCCATCATCAGTCTATTTCATTCTAACTCTATATACATACATGTAATAATTTGTATCCATCTTCAGTCTATTTCATTCTAACTCTATAAACATACATGTAATAATTTGTATCCATCTTCAGTCTATTTCATTCTAACTCTATATACATAAATGTAATAATATGTATCCATCTTCAGTCTATTTCATTCTAACTCTATATACATACATGTAATAATTTGTATCCATCTTCAGTCTATTTCATTCTAACTCTATATACATACATGTAATAATTTGTATTTATACCTTTCCAGTGTTCATCCATTCATATTGATCCCTGACATCATCAAACTCTCTTGTTGAGCCGTAAAAGTTTACAAAGCACGGCCCAAAAGTCGGAAGGAATCCTGAAAATGAAGATGTAAAAAATATCTCTAACTAATACACTAACCATAGTAAAAATATATAACCAGAAATGAAATGTCACTTTTTTTCTTACATCTGATTTCTCCACCTGACAACACCAAAGGTTTATTTGTGTCACTTTGTGTTATGAAGTCAATTCGTGTCACTGACTTTTTTTAATCTTCTCCATTTAAATTGTCTAGACTTTGAGCTAGGGTCAAGTCAATTAATTTCATTTAATATTTTTATTATTCCATTAATATTATTATCATTATTTCCTTTGGTGTTGGCCAAAACTGCAAATCACGGGGCTAAACCATTTATAAGTTTATAAACTAATCTGAAATACACCTCTACTTGTGCCAAATATATTTTGAGCCCGCTCAAAGTTCATTTTGACTATCGGATGATTGACGAACGATTGAAATCGATTCTGATATATTAGTTTCATATGAAAGTATTAATCCATGAAATTGTGCGGTGGTGACACAAACACTACTTTATTATATTTATTATAGTAATTTCAGCAGTTTTCAATGCTTTTTTTGTTTGTTTTAAAAAACGCCTTTTCAAGATTTTTGACAAATTCATGTGCATACCTCCCCATTTCCCTGATTTAAAACCTGTGCTGGGTGTAAACTCGGAATAGTAGCATATACTTTAAATATTGAGGGCGTCTTCCATGTTCAGTTATAATTTGCATTTTTGAGGCCCAATGTCGTAAGTTTTACCTTTTATCGTTATATATTGCATGTATTAAATGTAAGATCAGTTGCATTAATGTTTAAGGAAAACCTATATATTGAATTTAGTGATCGATAAGCCATATTCGCCAAGATTATTTTAGATTTTACCAAGTCATATTTCTCCCTCACCATTGGTTTTTAATATGTGTCTATATTAAGTTACTGAATAACATAATTCCGTATATTAAGCATCAGAATTTCTCGTGAAATATTCTGGAATTTTAACTGTCTACTCACTTCGAACCTGTTGTATCTAGGTTAAGACATATTCATTTCCATGTGTATTATTTCCTTTGCTGTTTAAGTAATTATGAACCATGTTTGATGTAGAAATTTTAAGATACAATTTTGTCTATTTTCTGTATAGATTGAACCACCACACCACCACCACTTCACCATACCGATATACCGTACTACACTACGTATACATGTTATACCAGGTTTTACGTTACGCCATCATTATTGTCACCCGACACCGTCAAATTGATATCAGTGAACAGTGCGTTTAATTCAAGGGTCAAGAGATCATTTCTCATTTCTCCCAGTCGTGCGGTTCCGTTTTTGTTTGTTTTGTTTTTTCGGAGTCAAGAGTTTTTTCATCGCTAACACTGGGGTCCATTTATAGTACCAATATAGTTAACAGCAGCATCCCCATATTAGAACCTTACTTAATACAATCTGTCATTCAAAGAAAGCCACTACAAATTTTGACTGCTGCCACCTTTCCCTACCTTCATAATTTAAAAAAAATAATCATTTTTAACCTGTGAGCTTATGGTTCCAATAAAATATGACATCTTATGGAAACAGAATATAGAAAAAAAATATGAAAAAGAATCCACAGAAATTTATACTTCTGGCTTAAAAAAGTTTCCTTCAACATCAGTAACTGTACCTCAAATTAGGAAAGTAAAACGCAAATTAACCTAGTTTACGAACAAAGTCGATTGAAGCAAGGAATACTTTTTAAGAAAAAGTCGCCCAGGAAAGAACCTGCATGGGCACGAAAACCAAACTACCAAACGACTGATCCGCTCTCAGCCCCAGTCCCCTTGCATCGGGACTGTGACTGTGTGATCATCGTCAGGTGTGCATCACCATTCCCCTCGAAAGGGAACAGATACTACACATGATTGAAGCAAGGAATTAGTATCAAACTGGTGCTGCATATCATATTACGACTGGTGAAGAAACTCGTGTTAATCAACCACATATGCAACAAAACATTTCCACAGAGACTGGACAGAGAAAGCACTATCGGAAACAGAACACAGATACATTACAAGCATGAAACTTTAATACCCAAACATTATTTAGTAATCGATTGTTGTACTTTGAAGCAGCTGATTGCAGCGAAATTGTTCAGTAGCTTGATATTGAGACCATATTAAAGTGTACTCCCCTAATTTACCAATAAGTTTCAGTGTTGCACAAGTTTTCAAATGAGGGATAATACATGTAAATTATATGCATGATGTTGACCTTTGACTGATTTCCTAGAATCCAGGTGTACACAATTCTGGTTATCAACCTTTATGTAAGTTATGCAATAAACAAATAGTTCCCTGGATTGCTATTTCAACTTATTAATACTCAGAAGAATGGGATGGTTCAGTCATTTATTGCTAAGAACAGGACCTGCTTTTCCTAAAGGTCACTGGATATAAAATAACCATTACGATGGTAGCAAATAATTTGGAAAATTTTTGTAAAATTTGGTGAACTAGTCTGAATTTCCCTAGTCAGCATTTTGTTTCATTATTCGCTCATAAACGTACTTTTAGTTCTAATTAACGAATCCCTGTGAAGGTTAACATAAATTTGCCACACAAAACTAGCTGCTTAAAAATTCCAACGATGATAGAAAGTGATTTGCTACGATGAAGACTGTCTCATTTGCATATTTACGGCTTCATCGTGTGAGATGTTCGCAACAGAAAAGTATTAAAAGTTGAGAGAAATGACAAAAGAAGACAAAAGACAAAACACAAAACAATGAGATTCAACGGCAGAACACAAAGAAAACAGACATTGTTTGTTTCTTGTTATTAAACCTTAATTGTTGTGTTAAGTACCTCTGAGGACATTTGGAGTGTATTTGCATGGGATTCATAGGGTTTTGTGAGGACCTTTGTGTTCATGTTCGTTGCTGTAATAGTAGCACTAGACGGGCTAAATTATGCAGTCACTCATCGAAGAGAATCGCTTCTTATCCATATAACTCAAATGTTAAAGGGTGTGAAGACTCACGCAAAAAGAAACGTCTAATGCCGGTAATCTGACCTAGTTTCGAATGAGGTGTAACAGAAGTGTTAGACACCACCATTGATCCCAGAAAATAAACACACAGCTTGCTACCGTCGGTAAATAGACACTTGTGTACAGTCAGTACAAACAGCTGTGGTCAATACCGACAGCACAGTGTACAAACGTTACAGCTATGGACATCTCAGGTCCAGCTAAAGATAACAAGGTATCACATTTCATTACTGTCTGAATTTTGTAGTGACAAGAGAAAAACTTCACTTGCAAGCAACGGAAAGTTAACTTTTTAAAGATGGCGGCACGCTGTTTGGGGCGAGTCTTCAATGCCTTTAAGTTTGAAATCAAAGAAAATGTAAAAGACAATACAAGATCGAAAACAAGACAAAAAGCGATGCAACTTTAACATTAATACAAAACAGTTTCTTTCAAAGCACTTCCACTTCCATAAATTAAAGAAATAAATCGATTTCAAATTTTCTTTTGCTATCACGTCCAACCCTATACCAGCAAAAGAAAAACTTTTTCAACCCGGACAAGCCCTGAGCAAACATCAATAGAAGGGAAAATTGACAGCATGCAGGGTTTAAGACTTGGTAATATTTACTAGTTTGTGGTGATGTCGAGCTTACTGGGCTGTCCAGACAGAAATCTGGGAACGTTTTAAGAATTAAGAGAAACATTAGCATATCCTTCAAGTTTCATGGGTCTTAATTCTCTCAAGGATCAGTAATGGTTGGAATGTAGTGTTTAAAGCTCGACTGCGACGCTCTGTTTTTTGGCCATTTTGGGCATATTACATCATTTTCATTACCTGCAATAACCTCAGCATTCTGCAAGATTTCCTGAAAATGATTGTGCAGCATGGAGGATCGTACGAGAAAAAATGGCGGAACGTAACAGTCTCCAAAGTACAGTATTTCTAATTTTCTTTCTGCCAGCTCAAAGGAATCTTAAAATGTTTTGCAAACATGTTCTCCCAACATTCCTCCTGTTCCTATTCTTGTACGCGAGTATTAATGATTAGATGATTTTTGTTGGTCCCTGTTTATCTCTAAAAGTAAATATTACCATAATGTACACTGATACTAGACCACAAAGCCTAACAAGTTTACTCTGAGGAATCTGGAGGAAAGAGAGAGAAATAGAGGGGGTGGGGGGGGGGAGGAGCTATAGTTTGATGAGTGATATCAATCTTCAAGAACTAGGTCAGCTGTAAGAGAGATGGTTGACATGTAGATCAAATACATCAATTTCTTCAATAGGTCCTAGTTTTATAATGGGGGGATTGGGGTGGGGGATGGGGGTGGGGGGATGCGGGTGTATTACAGTGCAAACATAAAACAAGATCACACACATCGACGCATAGGCTTTCTTTTTAACCGATAGAAGGAGTTTTGCAAAAAAGAGAGAGCACTTCAACACAAATTAGACATGCACTGAAAATACATGCATTTTTAGTATTTACCTTCCATTCCTGCAAACAGAGACAAAATAATATCAGTAACAAATGTTGGGTTTGGTTGAACATATTTATACTGGTTACCACACAAAATCTGCAGCAGAGCTTGCAAAATGGAGTTTTGAGTTGTGACGCTGTAAGTAGGACGTAAACATGTTGACACTGTTGTTTACACAAGTGGTGTGTATTCCAGCTATCATCACGAATCACGGCTACAGACAAGACCACTCGCCAGATTTGATATTCCAAGACTTCAATAATCTACATAGATTCGAACTAAACCATCTGTTGCATGAATTTAGTAGTAGGTCCCTGCTGGCCTCATATGAACATGGACTATTAACAATTAAGTATTCTCATTACTTTCTTATACCGAAAGTAAAAAGACACATACAGGGAAGAAATGCTTGTTTTGTGCACAAATTAGGTTTTACCCTTAAAGTGGGATTTGGCAAAGATCTAATGCTACAAATGTTGGCAGATTTGTTAAAATGGATATATAC
>JAIPMN010037973.1:0-20291 GCA_020650975.1 Apostichopus californicus
CTTTCGATATGCCTTTGTTCATGACCTGAACAGAAATGGGATAAAAGATTAGAACAAAACGTTCGTTATTTGTAACATTTATTATTATATACGATGCCATGTAAAGAAGGGATTGACACTTTTGATAATATTTGATGTCAGTTTTACAGACCCAAGTAAACACATTCGGAGTGATAAAGGCGGTATTTTTTTTCTCTACCAGAAAAAAACTAGCTTTTTTGGTAAGAAATAAATAAGGATTATCTCATTAAGATCAATGTTACTCTCGAATACTTTCAAACCGTCTGGAACACAGACAAATGAGGGTAACATCAGTGTATAAAATACTTTACAGACGTTTGTATTGCGATGTTAAGCTTGTCTTCCATTTGTTTACATTTCTTCTGTTACAAATTAAAGATTCGTAGTGTAATATTACCAAAACTATTCATATTCTAGATTATCATTACTCATTCTCGAGAAAAATAATTATATTGAAAACAACGCCATTAGTTGAGATAATTCTATCATATACATTAATTTCTTAATCATTTAACACTGTAAACTCGTTTGATTTGTGTAGAACTGTGAAAGAGGAAAACAAATACTTGATATCTATATCGCTTTAATGGAAAAATTGTTTACATTTAAAAATCAACTTGATTATTTTAGATTTGGACTTTGTACGTCCTATCATTGTGTCTTATGATGCATCGCGGTTGGGCACTTCGATGCCATTTTGTGAGCAACAAAATACTGATTCCAGAGCAAAACCGATACTTTTTGTGGGAAATATATTCGATATATCAACGTCTCATCTAATCAGGATTAATGTTGTATATCAGGTAAGTTTAACAGTATTGTTAATTCAGTTTGAGGACGTAAATTATACTATAAAAATATAATAAGTGCGTAACACTGCAGACAAGATCAGCCTCGTTAAGTACACTGTGAGACTGCATCCATGTTGGTACGGGATGCTATGCGTTAAGATCAACGGATTTTTTAACATCTTGGTTTAAGACAGCTTCATGTTTGTTAAAACATTTCGTGTCATCGATCTCCAAAAAAAAAAATTAATAGAAGTAGATGTTGCATGATAAATTCGTCACAATATCTGATATTATGTCAGAATATGTACCACAAGCCACGTTTAAAGTAAACAAAAACATGACTAAATGAGGAACAGCTACGTTGTTACAAATGGTGTTCTTAAAGATAGTTGATAGTTAACATGCAACCTCTAGATATTTATTAGAAGCAAGATGTTATTATGATGTATGCGACATCAGGCGCTTAGCCACCCGTCGTGCTGTGGGGGAAAGGGGGGCTGTCCAAATGTTTTCCCAGTCTTAAGAATCAGTAATTATAAGTTAACCTAACGTTTATGTTGATATATAACTATACTCTGTGGTAGATTTTTATCAAAAGAGTTTAATTTCTTTTTTACTAGTCTGACTTAAATTGTTTCTTCCTTGTCTCAGAAATGGAGCAACGGCTCATTAGCGAGCTTAAGGAAGCTTATCATCGCCTATACGAATATCATCATTCGATAACACCATTGCCGTCTAAATCAGTGAAAAATGTATTTATAGACGGTGGTATTGAATGTTTAGTAAACAGCACTGGAAATATTGAAAAGTGGGAATCTTTAGAAAATTATCAAAGTATTAGATTAGATCCGAGAGTTAAATCAAATCGTCGTATCATAGAGGCAGGACCTGGATGTGGCAAGACAGCTTTGACGGTTCAACTTGCCCGTGATTGGTCCATTGGTGGACCAGGGTCAAGTTTAAATGACGTGAAAGTTCTGATTGTAATGAAACTTTGTGAACTGGTAGGAGTGACTTCAATTTATGAATGTATTAAACAGTCGTTACAATCTGACTCAAAACTAACTGCTAATAACATTAAAGAGGTTCTCCGCCAAACCTCTTCTGTGTTATTTGTATTGGATGGTGTCGATGAATATCTAGATTATGGCAGCAAAGTAAAAAATGACATTTTGGCTATTGTTGAAAAGGAAATGTTTCCACACGTTGAAGTTGTCCTAACAACACGTCCACCGCATGTACCGGAGATTTACTCAAAAGATGTTAAACGTATTCGTCTAACTGGATTCGACAGGCTGACTCAAGATAAGTATCTTCGTAAAATTGTAACAAAAGATGAAGATGATGCAACAGAGAGAATCAGAGAATCTCTTCAAGATAATCCCATTCTTGAAGATCTCTGTCGGGTTCCATTCTTCTTTATTATATACGCACATATTACACATGATAACGACAGAATAAAACGATATACGACAATCACGGGTTACTTTCGTAACATGATTTCATGTTTCCACGATCATTTCAAGAGAAAGTTTCCCAAGCACAATCAACATACACACGTTGATGAGGAGTCTAATCATACGAAGCTTAACGAGGTAGCTTTTGAAAGCCTGATTGGATATTCCACTGAGTCTTGGACTAGAGACTACCTCTGTAAAATTCTAGGAAACGAATTTTTGGAGCAATATTTACGTATTGGAATCTTTGTTGAAGTTCGTGAGAAGAAATCTGCAGGTGCAAAGTTGACAAGTATTGTTTCAAGAAAAGTCAGATTTAATCATAGTTTGTTCTGTGAATGGTATGCGGCAAATCATGTTGTGGATGTTATTGCGAAACTTGGCAGTAAATTTGAAACCTCTAGTGACGAATATTTAATTGAATTGTTAGAGGATTTATATCCATCTGATTATCAGCACCTTTATCGATTTGTCTGTGGAATATACCCGGATGTAGCTAAACACATTATACACTACATCCGAGGTATGGAAGGCAGCGAAGAATTTACCATTCTCTGTCTCCTGGAGCAGATTGGGAGCAGTCACGCTGTTATGGAAACTGTGAAAGAGCTCTGTTCTAAACCCATCCATTTATCACATGTAGACAGCAAACTGCTCCAGAGATCAACGCTACAGATACTGGCTATAGCCTCTCATCATAAGGTACGAATTAAAGAAATCCTTTACATAAATCTTATTTTCATATCTTAACTTGCAATATAAGAACGATATTATCTGATAAATAATTAAAGTGGTTTCCTAGCTAAAAAAGTAAAATAGGAACTTTGTAATGCGGATCAGTGTCATTATAATAGTACTTAATAATAAATTTTCTGCATCTCAGGTGACAGTCTCACGTTTAATGTTGCATGAAGCCATTGACTCGGTGGATGTTTCTAGAAATGAAATTGTACTTACTTCCGGCCTTCGTCTATCTTCTCAAACTACTCTCGGTCAACTCTGGATTGAGATGACTGCCAACGATTGGACAGAGAAAAACTTGCAGGATCTATTCATCTATGCAGCTAGTTGTGAAAACTTAAGCTCAGTCGCGTAAGTACTAGATTCTTCAGTGTATTTTACAAGAATTTCTTATTTATTCACAGACCTTTCTAGAGAATTATCAAATGTTGTTTGTATCAGCTTGTGTTGGACAGTTTTAGAGAGTATCAAAACATCACAGTAAGTTTTGCAATCCGGGTTCGTATGTTCGATTTTCGTCATCAACCGATAGTTACCAACTAAGTTACTAACTTAATTATTGTTTCTGCTCTCGTAAAACAATGGAAATACACTTTTATTAATTGTAAGTAATGCAAGATTTTCAGCACCCATGGAGTAGACCAATAATATAACACGTTCCTTAATGAAGCTGTTAGATTAACGACTTACGTTGATAACATGTGCGTGTTCATTTACAGGCTTGTCGCATCATCGACCAACATCAAAAATCATAGAAGGAAATGTAATATCAGTAATATATAACATATAGTAACATATCCCAAATTTAATATATTTAGGACATTATTAATCCTTAATTGAACAATTTGTTTACATATGATATTATTTTATATGGATTCATTTCTGTTGTATGTCTTTCTTTTCATTTATAGATTTTCATTCTGCTTAATGCCTCGTCGTTTTAGTGACGTTTCCAGCCTATCAACGCTTCATGAAATGAAAGTACAAGGTATTTGCATCATATATCATTGTTATTGCCAGAGTAACCGAAACAAAATAAACCGGGTAACCTGTATTGATATAACACTTCCTAGAAGTTGTATATGAGTTGACAATAATAACAAACAACTTTGTAAAGGCTTAGTGTAATACACTTTTTTATTTGCAAATGATGTTATCATACGGTGTCATACGTTTAATCATGATATTTGTGTCTCTCGTATAATTAAGTCAATGTTTTTCTATTAATTTGTAGTTCTGTGGTATCCTTCACTTGTCTCCTTTCGTCTAAATCTACAAACTGGTTGTTGGGAGGTAAGTTGTATTCTAAACACAATTTTTCTCACTTTAAATACGTATTTAAGTAAAAAATATATTTTATGTTATGTTCATCTCTTTTGTTAGGTTTTCAGTATATGTTTTAGGACCGCCAACAATAAACACAGGTTATCATACAAGTATATAAAGGAACGAGCAAACGCTGTCTTCATCTATATCAAGGAACGCAAGTATGCGACGGAATATTTACATTGTAATATCAACATTATAGTAATTACTAAAATGTATTCATATGGTAAAATGGAATGTAACCAATGACTCCCAAAATTTCACAAACCATGGCTTTCAAAAAATTTACTGAGTTATAGGGAGACGATGTTTTCAGTTAACCAAATCTGCTAAATATCATCGCTACTTTGAAAACTAAGCACATCATTTCTGTGTCGTTTTATAGCACACTAGTGGCACCCAGATGACAGACGAGGAACTTGAAAGGGAGGTAGGTTAAATAGTCTCAATATTGTTATAATATCCTTTGCCATCTGTTTCAAGATTGTAGGGGACAGTCCCATATCCCCTCTCGTTGTGCATAATAGTCTTATGTAATGTGTATGTAAAGTATGTATGTAGAAGACTAGTCACCACATACTACATCATCCTGCACGGAAGAGACTACATTTATAGTTTCTCAGTAAGCAGGATAAATGATACGTCATAGGCATCAATTAGGTATTCATGGGGTGATTACAGACAGATTGTAATAAAACACACACGGTAACTCCTTCCCAATGCTTCTCGTGGAGGTGATACGGACTAATACTTACATCGTTGTCGAATAATCAGACAATTACATGTATGATATAATCACACTCACAACAAACGCGGCGATGATTCAGATATACTTTAAATACTATGGTATAATGCTGAGTAGATAAACAATTTGCTTCTGTTCATAAGTGCATTATTACAAACATGGTTTTCCAAAATATCGAAAGAATACATAAATTTATACAATTGTTTCTGTAATGTTATTGACTTTGTTTTCTTTGACTTTGTTTTCAGATGACAATGTGCAAAGAAATGTATCCATCCTTATAATGGGCATTGAATATTATACAAGGACGCAATGTAATTATCCTCAAAGAACGCGACTTTTTCTTGTACATAACCCATTTAGCTAGAACATGACTACTAATTGCAGTTAACTATTAATGTACTTTCTATAACTCGAAGATGCAGTAGGGTTATTTTATTTATTATGTATCTCTTAAGAAAGTTAAATTTGAGTCAAATAAGAATCAATATCAACACATAAGAAGGGATTACACCTAAGAACACCGACTTGCTCTCAGAGTGATGAAGTCATAGTTTAACATCCGTAAAAGACTGGAACAATCCAAAACGACTTAAAGCGACGCCGAGGACGACTGCCGTGATACCTGTATTGTTTTCCAGAACGCTTTCAACATGTTCAATATTTCTGATCTTACAGGGTGAAAGAATCGTTGATGATCGGTTTTACATTTAACTCTATGTGGTCAAGTGAGAAAGATGATTCTTGCAATTGGCGAATGATATTTAACTTAATCATTGTGATGTTGGTTTTAGTGACTAGGATGGCTGTGTATTTGTCGTAACGTTGATGTTTCTGTTATTTTCAGGACATATAAGTTCAAGCCTTTTTACCGTAATTTTCCAGATTTATGTTCTGACATATAGTGTTCCTTCATTGTATGAAAATGATGATATTCACACACACTAAATAAGTGAGTAGTTTAATTTCTGCAAGAGAATGACTTATCTATCAATTCCATCTCTATGCTAAGAAAGCGGGTTAGTTAGCGACTCGTTATTGTACGTATGAAATAGGTTTACCAGGCCAATATCGAACTATGTTTAATGACTTTACAAGGGCTCTGGCACCATGTGTGGCATGAAAAGGATAGTTATATTTGTGGCTGATGTAATACAATGGAACATATTCTCAGCATCGTGGTGAAGTTTTGATTCAATTTATATGTATCTTTATTTTCGATATTACAACGTTAGTAGCTGCATGTTTTGTACCAAACTGACATTAAAACAAAGAAGGTGTGATGTCATAGACGCATATTGATATATCCAATTTTCTTTGACGAAATTGGGATGCCTAAACATATGAATATTATAGTCTGTGAGTTGTGGATAACTTCACAACCTCTATAACAAAGTTGGAATCCTATCCAATCCAAGGTTAAAACAAGAACAATTTAACAAAACAGGTCAGTTTGCAACTACGACATCACAACTGTTTGCTTCAGATCCATTTATGGTAAAAACTGTGACAATTTCATCCGTTAACATCCTAAAAACGCCATGTAGCAAATTTTAAAATTTTACCAGTATGATTGGTTTATGCGGGTTTTTTTTATTAGTCATAAGCATAATTTCTTCTGGGCTAACATTAATATAAGATTCTCATGTATTAAAAAAAAGATTCCTGTGTTCTGATATGTATCGGGGTCTAGTTAGATCTGTAAATTAAAGGAAGTTGATACTAAAGATTGCATCAGTCTAATGTCTTTATCATTTACCAGAAATACATATAACGCACTCAGAGTATAATAAAAATAGTAATTATCAAATATTATATAAACATCAACAGTCTCGATTAATAGTTTAAATCCATTTCTTATTGTTTACTCTTCACTTTTTCAATGTCTCTCGTAAAGGTTAATGTAACGGAATAAATTCAACAAGATACTTTCCTTCTAAGTCTTCCACTTTATTGAGTAATGCACATGTAACATAAAATACCGCTGATCACGTAATTAAAATGAAAAAAGGTTCTGACATTTCTTGTTGTTGATTTATTGTTTCTCTTCTTTGCTTTGCTTTGTTTACAATTTTTAACTAACTTCTAATCTCAAGATGACTCGTAGTACAATTTTCTTTTATAAACATCATACTAACATAGTTACACAACTGATTTAATTACTTCCAGATATAATCCTACCTTTACCTCTAAAGCAAGTTCTTAACCATTTCTAATACTCGAAACCCTTAACATTTGAAACACGACATCTTTTACAATTTGGGCATGGATCCAGGGCGTATCTACTCGTATGTAACACGTGTTCGTTATATGATATTGGCTAATATTAATATCAAATTGTACATAAAAACGTAGAATATGTCAAACCTTATTAAATCTGTAGTTCTTTTTTTTTGGGAAGAGGTGGGCGATGGACTTTGCGTCACTTGGTGGTAAGTAATTTTTATTTATTAATATTTATTAAGTGCACAATCATATTATGTCAATACTTTGTTATCTTTCTATTATCTTTAATAGAAGCGATGCTCGGTACTGAATGGTACAGATATATAAGACGGGATGAAAGACAAACTTAAAGTTAATTGTGTTAACTGAATATTTAATTTTCATTTAAATGTTGCCATCAACTTTCTGTATTTTGTTGATGACGTAGATACTCAAATTATCTAAAGGCAACATTTTTTATCTCTAATAATCAGAACTCTGCGTAGCTGTAATAGGAAACATGTCGTCTTTATTTCTACCACATTTTACCCATTCAACGTGTGGTGTCTTTATACATGAAATGCTGTTACAGAACATGATTGTCCTTTTAATAGCTTAATTGTCCCACATATTGACCTAAAAAAATATTGGCCTGTGTCTCGTGATTTCCATACGAATGTACCAAGAAAAATAAGATTCATGTAACAACGCAATTAACAAAATCATTCACCAGCAATCTCAGCATTTAAAATAGTACAGCTATACACTCATTCTCTCCGATCAAACTCAAAAAGAAAATTTGAGCAACATACGAAACTAATTCGAATACAAATTTCATACAAATTTTCGTTGTTGTTATTTATATTTTTATTTTGAAATAATTATGGACGTGTTAGTATCGATCGTCATCTTTAAGAGTACAATAACACCTTATTGCAGATGTAAGGACTCAGTCTGTTCATGCAAACGACAGGTTCCTGGATTACATATGATTATATTACCATGAATCTCGTCAAACAGTAACAACCCATATGTCCTTCTCAAACCATACTATTTGACGATTACTACCGATCTAGTGTGAACTTCTCCTGGCAAATGTCACAAACTGGTTGCATCTCCTGAATTGTTATCCTTAATACTATATTTAACTCTAACTATGTTTGTTCTTATCTAAGGAGATTCGTTTTTATAGACTTTGCATTTACCATCTTTTTGAGACGAGTCATAGAGCAAATATTTAACCAAGGTGTGAAGATATGAGAGCTGATATAATCATATTGACGACTATTAACTCGTTGAACTTTGAGACTTTATTAAGCTGTTTGTGCAACAATGCAAGCAGTATAGCGTGTATAAGGCGAAAGCCGCAAAGTTGCGCAATGCATAACGAGATTTGCACGGTGCATATACATCCTTTCAAAGCTTACAAGAAAAACTGTATAGTAATGCATTATATGAATGACTCCTGCTACCACCTGAAGCCACAAACCCCAACTTCACCCCACCCCTGGAACCAGTCTTAGGTAGATCAGACTGATTAAAAGCTGAGTTTTTGGTTCAAACCTGATCATCATGACATGAAGCCATGTATGTTACACAAAAATGAGTTGTCACATTAGTCATCCAAGTTTGCTCTCTAATCTTTCATTTTGATTCAGCGGTCTCCGAATAGCTTCATGCGTATTATTATTACATGCATTGATAAACTGGGAAATGGCACACCTGACATAAAATATATTTAGGTGTCACATGACCAGTCATGACACAGTTTGATAGAATCGAATGCAAACGCCACATGAAGTACTGCCTTTCAATTGTCTGCAGTTTACAAACTCCTTATTTATTGATTTGTTAGTTTTTATTGCTGATTATTAAGGCATTACATTAGAAATTGTCTTTTAGACGAGCCCACAAGTAACGGGGTGGGACGGGCGGGGGGGGGGGGTGAAATATTACAAAAGAACCTGGTGTGAAAACTTCATTGGAGCCTTAGAAGTAAATTTCAGATAATGTGGGTTAAGTACAATACCATTGGCTCTGAGTTCATATGCCGACAGAGACAAAGACCTAGCGGTGGTCAAGTAGATGGAGTAACAAGGGAGAACACTTTAAGGGAAGGAAAGGTACAGCAGCTTAACATATTCCTTGTTTTCTTTTAGTGCTTTTCAAGTACAAAAATGAATAACAGAAAGGTTAATTACTGTAAAATAATTATTTCTCTTCTTTTCGTTTCTTACGAATAATTTTGATAAGTACTTCCCTAACTCTATTTCATGAAGATGTTTTTACAAAATACCCAAGGACGGTCAAACCTGTTGCATAGAAAATTGGTAACCTTATTTGAAACGATAAACATTAGTCTGCTCCATGTATTTTATTGATATTCTCGTTAATGAAAGTCACATATTTTAAGGTTATTACTTTATGGTTTGCTACTAACAGAAAAAATGCTGTTAAAAACAACTCCGATTATTTGTATATCTTGATTTCGAGACAAACAGGGGCTTCGTGTGTGTCAAACAGTGGACCATGTCTGGCCTCCTCTCGCAGCGCCATTTACTTGCCAAACTAAGCCAAAAATGTCTTCCAAGCGAAGTACGTTGTCGCCTATATGAATTAAGGTTTTCTTTTGCTTAAATATTGTCTGACGAGAAGAGTGTTAGGACGTAATGCGATTAAAATGGTAACACATGTGCCGTTTTTTTTTTCATTTTCATACAACTTATTACTTCACTGACATACATCAAAGGAATCAAAGCAGCGACGGTTGAACGATCTATCTTGTATGGCCTTGCTTTTTGAGAAGATGATCGAACATATAACCTGTTCCTTTATTTTGATGATCTAACACATGACAGTGGCGGATGTAGGATTTTAAACAAAAAGCCGGCTGCAATGTAGGGGTGTGGGGCGTCCTTAGGGAAAAAGTAAATGTTAGACTTAAAGTGATGCATTCTGAGACATATTAAGGCTGTAAGTAAGATCTATAATCAGGTGCACAAGCAAGTACTAATAAGTTCTTTTATTTATTTACCTTTTCTGTATGTGGCTGAAAGGGTAAGGGGAGGGGGGGGTAAAGAACCTGACATCCTCTGAACCTGATGCTGCATATTGTGTATTATATTAATGATTACATATTGCACAGTGAAGGGATTAAAGAAACATTCGTCAAATAAGACTCAACTTTACTCTGATGTAACCTAAAGTCGATCAATTATTTTCTGATTAGGATTGAAATGGCTTAAATGTGAAAACAAGGAAAAGTGAACGAAGAAGCAGGCGATTGGGAAATGTGATAATTGAGGTCAAAGTTTACGTTAATACAGCACAGAGTACAATCATGATTTTCAACTTATCGTTTGGAAACCGTTATCAAGAAGTTTTCAAACGTTCGTTGCCTGTTATCAGGTTTTACATTGTTATTAGAGACAATATGTTTATTCACTCTGCAAGTTTCGTTTTTGATGGACTTTGTTCCTTTAATATTTTGAAGTAGTTTATATTTGGCGTCGTTGTCTATAAACTCAAGCATTGTGCATCCAGTACCAACACGTTATCATTTTAATATCTGTATGGAGATTGTACCAGTGTACGGCAGGTAAGGATCCAAAACCATCAGTACAGTGTCAAAGGTCAGCATGACGTCATATTTAAAGGGTCTTGAATGTAAACTGCGGATTAAGATTCATGAAATTTTAAGACTAAATCTCTTTGTTTCTATTATTCATAAGCTAGCTAATGATAATGATGTAATGAGATTATAAGTACTTGGACAAACCAGGAACGGAATAAATAGCAATAAATAATTGATAGTTTAAAGAACAAGCATTCTCATAGTCTAGGGGGGGGGGGGGTTCGAAAAGCTTTGAATTAATCTTCTTTTTAACAAGTATGAGGATAATTGTTGATAGCTAACCTTTTAATGTATACAATGAAATCATTCCACTATCTAATATATAGAGGTTCCATAGTTTTTCTTCTGATTATTATAATTATTTTAAATGTGATTTAACGGGATTAACTGAACCATATATACGGAACTTATAACAGGTGATTTACCACATTTCTTGTTAGCTCAATGTATAAGAACGTGATGCGTATAACAGTACAAAGAAGTACGCTTAACATTTTCTATAAATGGTTAACCTCAAACCGTAAGAAACCCAAAAGGAATCAAACGTATATTTAATATAACAAGACATTGTTATGTTACTTGAATGGTATAGTACAACGACGTTTATCAAGATCCATGTAGAAAAACTATTGATAAGCATAAACTGTGTAAAATATGAAACCCAAGTAAATCTGTTCGACTAGTGTAAATATAAACTTTGAGTTTAGCTCTCGAAGGGATCGTGCAGTGTGCAGATATCATATGACCAAACGTTTAGAGACGCCATTTTGATCTGCACAGTGCATATTGCACAGTGCGTATCACGGAGAGGAAGACCACTACTTCGAAATATACAGTAAATTAATTATTTTAACTGTAATGATGAGCACAGATGTGTGATCTACTTTCTGGATATTTTCTATCAACACCGGCTGATCAAATTATGGTCCAGGTAAGTCATTTTCTTTTAATCGTATAGCAACTTCAATCATTATGATAAAATCTCTAAAATATTTCCCAACATTGTTTAATTGTTATCCAACGTTAGTGACTTACGCCATTTGTAATGATTTCTTCTAGTTTATCGGCACATTATATTTTCCTTAACATTCCTTAAAGTTTGATACCACCATGATAAGAGATTCAAAACACAGAGATTCAAATGCAACTTTCAATCATCAGATTGGAGTTCCTTATTAAAAGATATTTTCATAGTCGTTATTATTCAGAGCCATAGAATGATGATAAACTTATATTTTGTCAGAGTTCTTCGAAATTATGTTTCATGTTTTCGTTTTTATTTGAAACATTACACAGATTTATGGTAAAAGATGGGAAATAAAATTTCAAGGAAGAAAGGAGGGAAGACTAAGAGTCAGTCAACGAAGGAACCTAATTTGACGTCACAAACATCCCACCAGGATAACGTGACGTCAGCCGCTCAACCAGGAAAGACCGAAGAAGAATTTCAAGCATCCAGAAGAACTCCATCTTTGTCGGCGAGCAACGAGCATCCATCAGAGAAAGAATCAGTAACTGTTGAAGATACGGCGGAACCACAGACTTTGGAAGGTACGGTGTGCTATTCTTTCTATTTTATACTTGTACACGAACAACGTTAACACTTAATTGTTATTTTAAACACTTCGTTATGTTACAAAAAATCTGATGTTTATTTTGTTTTGCTTGCACCTTTAATGTGGAAGTATACATGGAATTTTATTTATGTTTCCTTTAAGAGAATTTGTCGAAAAAGAGCGGAACAATATATGCAACCTGTACCCTCCTCACTCCTAACTTAATTAGAGACTCCCAACGCAACCACCCTCCCCCCCCCCCCCCATCCTCCGAATAAAAATCAGAACAGAAATGGACTAAAACTATAAAATAGAATAGAATTTCAGTTCGTGAACAAATAACGACTACATTATGTCTTTTTGAAAAATAAGCATGGTACACTTCTACAATTTCTAACCAGGTTTTATATACTTGCAGATTGACGAATGCTCTTAGTATATTATTACCTATTTTACAGTGCTTTTTGCATCTTTTTACCGATGTTCTCTTCATTAACTGACACATGCATTGTCAGATTTCTTCCTAAAGAATCGCTGTATGAAATTTGTAAGCGTACTTCACCTTTACAAAGCTGTCAATAAGAACAGTCCCGACTATAGGAAATAACTCAATATTTATTCTCCTCGTTTTCTCACAGATAAGAAACAAATACTGATAAAAGCTTTGAAGAAGAAATATAAAGTCCATTATAACGGAGTAAAACCTATTCCTTATATCAAAGAAAGACTTTATTGTGTAGATAATGTCTTTGTAGAGAGTGGTGTCAATGCGTCGATTGGAGGAGCCGCGTCATATGATAAAGCTATACAATGGGAACGTTTAAAATCATACAAAAACATTTTCACCGATCCTCGTATGAGATCTAACAGACGCATCATAGAAGGAGAACCAGGGTATGGAAAATCGACTCTTACGCTGCAGCTAGCCTATGACTGGTGTAATGGTGTTCGGGACTCCCCTCTCTATGACGTAGAGATTCTAATCCTACTAAAACTGAGACAGATGGGTAATGTGACGTCCATATATAAAGCAATCAAATTGTATCTAATACCTGACGAAAGAAGAATCAAGTTAAGGGACATTAGGGAAATAATAGAGAGTTGTAGGTCAGTTGCATTTCAGTTAGATGGCTATGATGAATACCCAGAGAAGGACAAAGAAAATGACGTGGGACGTATCATGATGTTACAGATGTTTCCTGAGTCTGATGTTACCTTGACAACTAGGTACTTACCAAAGGCATATGATAAATCCAAAACAAATCGATTTAAATTGACTGGATTTGATGACGCTGCGCGTGATGAGTACATCAGAAAGGCTGTCTGTGGAAATAATGAGAAGGCTGTTGCTAAAGTCAAGAAAGGTCTCAAGGAAAACGTCATTCTTGATGACCTCTGCCAGGTCCCTCTCTTCTTTTCTATGTTTTCTCACATGACACATGAAAGGGAAGATTTTCAGAAATTCAAATCTGTCACTGATTTCTTTCGCTACATGATGAGGTGTTTCCACCATCACACAAGCAACAAAGCAGAAGAATACAACGTTGAAAGATACGCAACAATGTTCGAAGCTAATCACGAGGAACTTAGTAAAGTAGCTTTCGAAGGACTCAGCAATGAGAATCAAAAAGTTGTCTGGGAGAAAGTGTCGCTGATCAAACGACTTGGTGAAGGCTTTTATAATCATCACACCCGCGTTGGTATATTAGTAGAGGAGGAGGTCATTACAGATGCAGCTACTCCCAGTAAAAACATTAAGACCAAGACTGAGGTCAGTTTTTACCATAAAGTATTCTGTGAATGGTTCGCCTCATTTCATGTGACGGGTATCGCTGCAGGTGTGAAAGATCCAGCTGAACTAGAACCAAGTCTAGGTGAGATGGATCCATTTGACCTCCAGTACGTCTTTCGATTTGCTTGTGGACTAAACTCTGGAGCTGGAAGTAATATCATCGAATACTTGAAGAGCAAGAAAGGTGGTGATAAGTTTGCCATTCTTTGTATTCTGGAACAAAGTGGAAAGTTTGATGGCATCATGAAGACTGTTAAAGAGCTGTGTTCTCAGGAACTACTAATCAGCAAGGATGACACTAAGTTACTCCAGAGGTCGACCATTCAACTCTTGCAGATTGCATCAAGTCATGACGTAAGTATTAAATATATACGATACGTAGTTGCGATATCACTGACTGTTGATGTTTCCATTCCCTGTAAGGACTATATATTGCAACTAACCAATGTCTGCCGAGGGATCCGACTAATTGTGTGAATCTAACACCACTATCTCTATCACCACATTAACAAATATTTATGATAACTTCCAGACTTGATACTGACATTTTCATTCAACAACGTATGAAAGACTATCCAAATAAAACAACAAACAGTACGATAATTAAGACCAATGTTTAGGAAAATGTTAACAACAGGTTGACAAATGCATGGAAAGCACTGAAATGCATGTTTTGGTTAAAATGACACAGGACCTTTCACATTTCTCTCTGAACATGATACAAGATATCCTGGAAGATTATGGTCATAAATACTCAAGAGATATGTCAAAGTTTGTTGCTATTCACAATTGAGATCAACACACATACTCTTTACCACGTTCGTTTCATAACATATGTATACTTAAGTCATAGTGTACATTACATCATGGCATCTTAACTGAACTTCTTATATAGTTATATAACGAGGTACTATCTATTCGGTCCTTTTCTAGAAACATGGAACAATCTATAGCATAAACTTTATCAGGAACACCATCGAGAACATTGACCTAGATAAAATTGAGTCCCATCGTGAAAACTTTGTAAAATGCTGTTATGAAAATATTTTAATTTCCTCACCTCTCTTTATTTCATTTAAGGTGACTTGCACAAAACTAAAATAAAGAGGGATTACAGTCCAATCAAAACGTGAATACTATTTCTTGTGATTAAAATACATATTCATACTTGACCCTTTATTACGCAAAGCACGCACATGAACAGGAACTACAGCAATTAAAACAATTTGGCGCGGATCTAAGTGGTATTCCCAATATTTTCAATCTCACACAGAAAACAAATGTAGAAAAGTATACTGATAAGCACAATTCTTTTTGTAGGGAAGAATGCTTCCAGACCTCTCTATATGGGTAGTCGTGTTCAACGATCCACGGTTATACTCCTTCTTTGTATATAAATCCATATCCGACCATGACAACAAAAACAACAACAGCAACGAATAAAGTAATCCTCCGTATAACGGTCTAGTTGGAGTGCAGCTGCATGACTGATCCCATCATTATAACCGATCTCTTTATTGATGATGTTGCTACACGTGATGTTAAATGATCCTCTAATAATCTATTTAATTAGACTGCGCTCCTCTTCTTTCCCCTCTCCCGCCAGCATAGAAATAAAGGCAGGTCGGTGTATTAACAATGGTTGTTAACATCGTCATAGTTTGTGATGACTTCAGCATAAATAGCTCTACAGAAACTAATGCGATAACTTAAGCATGACGGAAGGCTTAGAATATTTAATGGAATAATAATATCAACAAATACATATTTCCATTTTGTGATTACAACTGTTTTTGAGAAACCAACAAATTTGAAGATATGTTTAACCCCTCATGTCCGTCATTCAATTGTGACGTATCAGGGGTGCTTACTGTTTTACTACCCACAATTCTCTACAACAGAAAGTCCCATGTTTCGCCAACATTTGAAAACTCTCAAAATCGCATAGCACACTTAAAACAATTTGGCATTCATCCATTGTTGCTAGCATGATACCTCCTAGTATGTACAACTTTCAAATCTTTGTATCATTATATAGCAACAATCAACAGTCAAAATATCCTGATAAAATGTTGACTCAGTATTTCTGAATAAAACGTTCAAGATATTGAGAAATCGAAGTTTCAGAATAAAGCAACAATAATTCGACAAAATATGGATAGAGAGAGCCGACATTTCTAGAAAGGAAATTTTGACTTAATATATGTTAGCCCATTTCTATTGTCACTATAGGAGTAACAACAGTAAGATCATTCTACATAACGATTCACTTTTTCTTTAGTCTTCCTACAACATCGTTTAATTGTCTCAGCAATTGTCTGTAAATAGAAACTGATTTAACTAACTTCTTTATATCAACATAATCTCTTCCAGCCAATTTATATTTGTATATACACTGTGTACATCTTGACACAAGCAATGCGATCGGGTGTTTCCAAATCTGCAGCGGAATTGTCTGAAGGGTGACAGCCCGATATTCATAAGGTTCTATATTCATAAGGTGCATTGTTCATAAGGGTCATTATCCATAAGGTTCATTGTTCATAAGGTTCGCTATTCATAATGAGCAAAAAGGTTCATTGTTCATAAGGTTCGTTATCCATAATGAAAAAAAAAGTTCGTTGTTCATAATTGGTAAAAGGGTTCGATATTCATAATGGTGAAAAAGGCTCGTTATTCATAATAGGACGAAGGGTTCGATATTCATAATAGAGCAAAGGGTTCGTAATCCATAATAGACAAAAAGGTTCGTTATTCATAATGGGATGAAAGTTCGATATTCATAATGGAACAAAGGGTCCGTTATTCATAATGTCTTTCCATTGTCTTTCCACTTATGAGCACCTAGTCGTTGTCGGATAATACAGCATACCTACCTCCCACTACATCAAGATGAACTATACGCTCGCCTCATAATCTTGATGTGACGTAGGTTCCATCACGTACGTACCATGGTAGCATACTTGTATACTATTCCTGTTAACAATGCGCGCACACACTGTCATATATACCAATGGCAGGCAATATGTTATGAATCCTCCTGCATATTCTGACTTATTATTTTAGGCCATGGCACATTATACTGAGTTTTATTTTAGAGTTAAATCATTAACTTCTACGTAACGGTCCCCTCAACCGAGACAGCTTAGGAATGAACTTAAAACATTATAACTCAAGTGAATGAAGGTCCAAATCTTCAGTAATATGAGGACTTTTAAATGATGCATGTCATAAGTTGCTATTAATGGTACAAAATTTGTTGTACATGTATGGGGTGAGATATACAGGGCATATCGGAGTTATGCCATGACTAAGTAGGTTTACCTTTCCTTTAACGGTAATTATGGCAAAAGTCTAAATTACGTCATCTTGACAACTTAAACCAATGGAAGGAGCCATATGCTTGAGTTTCCATCATATTCAAGTTTAACAGTAGGTAACATGGAAGTTGAGTCCACATTTTCACACATAGCTACAGCCACTGTAGTGTGACATCTTTATATGCAATACAGTTGTCTAATAAAAAATATCCTTATGGCTGGCCGATGATTTAAGGGACACTTCCGGTGCTTTATTGGAGTAGATTAATAAAGATTAAAAATAACATATATCAAAGTACTGTAAATGTGGACTCAAGATCACAGATTAGATCTAATCAAGAGAGAGAGCAAGACAGATAAAGTGTTCGTGACAGATGTAACCAGCGCTCTACTAACACACACAGTCCTCTACTGTGTTGCTCTGATTCTGTGTAACCTGTTAGTTGCTTACCATCATCAGCGGGTTGGGATATTTAGTCTGTGACGTCAGTTAGTGTTCAATGTAATGCGGAAACACTTTGAGATTGAGAGACAAACACTGACGTATTGTTCCTACTTAAACAATGTCGGGTACGATGCAGGAGTCAACATTAATCATATAAATGGCTGTTATCTGTTTTTGATCAGCGTATCCCACCTTATCCCAATTGGATATTGCCATATATTTGTATATAAGGACAATTTTACTAACCATTTCAGGACCTTTTATTTCTATATATCCTCTACTATAAAAGGCCCAAATATAGCAGAAGTTTCTATAAGTTTGGTAAATAGCGCCATCATTTATATTCAAACTTTGAGCCAACAAAACACGGCACTGTATCATGCGCTTAGTACATCGTTAGCTACATAATATATACGGCTCTGGCTTAGTAGGCTACTAGTACTATAGTCTTACCAATATGTTCCCATCCCATCCCATCCCATCCCATCCCGCCAGTCAGGTGCCGTAAAACTATAGATCATTAGGTCTAAATGACGGCTATTTACTACAGTGATATCAGATTGATTCTATAATCAAGGTAAGTAAGCATATAGTGTAGGCCTAGTTTAATTAGCCTAGGCGTAGTTACCCTAGGGAAATTGGAAATAAGTCAGAAATTAGCCGTTACTACCGAAGTCTTACTCTTCTTAGGCTAGGATGAAGGCCTAACGTATGTTAGGCATAGCCAAGGGCAGGTTAACTGCAAATGTCATCTCATTGTACTAAGCATCTTACAGACTACGGTATCGGGAATTACATATGGTAGACCTAACGTTAGCAACAATATATGCATAGTGGGGAAATCTAAGTTAAAAACTTAAATATTACATCAGATAAAGACCCAATATTGTGCGTTCTGTTAGTGTTAGTTGTTACTTTGTTTACTGTTACTACTACTACTAGTATAGTCAGTATTGCTAATTTCGGAACACTGCGAATTTCGGACACCCCTAAGAAATGCACGATTTCACCATGACAACCTACAGGAAGAGCCCAAATTTCACCAAAAAGTACGAAATGACCCGTGTGCAAGTAAATACTTACATATTTGTCAATAAAATGACGGAGATCTATGAAGTCTGTTATAATTACTGAAAGAGCAACTGCGCCACCAATTTTATCACCAGCGCCACACTGTGGGACTGTGTGTCCGAAAATTAGCAATACTCTAGCAAAGAAATACCAGTTCCACAATCACAAGAACCTTCTTGGAATACAACGTGAAAACAGTTTGCAGGAAAGAAAGTTTGGCCGTGTATCGTAATATTACACACTTCTCCCACCATATCAAGTATATTTTCAGGTGATTTATACCAGAAGATATAGTTTTGGGGTGTATTAAGGCTTAGGTGTCCGGAATTCGAAGTGTCCATGCTAGTGAATATTACTAGATCAGGGGCGTCAATCCGATTTGAAACGTGGGGTGGGGGGGGGGGTACCAAGAAAATTTCAGATTTCAATACCTTCCAGATCGCTGGATTTGGCACTTGCCAGGCTGGATAGGTTGCCCACCCCTGGCCTATAGGAACGATGTCCCAAAATGTCCCCGGACATATAGGCGAAGGAAGCTATCCATGCAACGCAACAGCATGTGAGTTTCTCGACTTGCCGTCCTGGGAGTCATACCACAAAATGGTGCATTTCCTCATACGCCATTATTAATAATTTAATGTGGCTGAAAATCCAACTGGATGGGTTTTGAAGACAGAAAATTCCCCCCCCCCCCCACCCTCGCGCTACTCGTCAACGATACGGTCAGTGTCAGTCAGACACCCAATCTTTCGCGACTGCACTTTTGTTCCGAACCTTTTTCGATACATTTGTACCCACTGGCACTCATTTCACCACCAATCAAATATTTTTCTTGTTAAATTTCGGGCAATATGTTGATAACTTTTCTGGAAACTACTGGAAGAAAGATAATTTGCAATGTGTTTTTCAGTAGTTAAACTGATATTATATCACCATTAATATTGTAACGACTTCCAAATAATGATAACCAATATGGAAGGGTAATAAGACGTAAAATAATTGTTTGCAATTTGCATGCGATGTAAAAACTGATGCATGTCTAAATGATATGCACATTAACATGTGGAACGTGCGCTCTGCGCGCGAAAAATTTTGGTTATATTTTTCGGGCAAGTCGTTACAACCCCACCAAATCAAATTGGGCTCCTACGCCTATGACGGTAGTTCTATTAGGCATTTTTTAATTG
>JAIPMN010037975.1:0-21233 GCA_020650975.1 Apostichopus californicus
TAGCACAATGTTTGGTGAAAAGTACCAAAATTGAATATTTTGACACCTTGTAGTTGACCTAACTACACAAGACAATGTTTTTATAGCCTAATTTTTCTCTCTCCATGGGATAGAATCGACAGGCGTCTGTAACAGAAAGGTAGTAGGATGTTTAATTGCTAAGAAATGAGACTTAAAAAATCAAGAAAATGCAAAAATGCCAGGGTGGCGACATATTGCGGGATTTCAAAGTGTGATAAATCTGCCAATATTGAAGCAATGCAACTGAAATATTTAAAAGATGTCGAACTACAACATACTGCAAAATTTGGTGATTTGATATGGAATGACCCAGTAACTTCTACTAGCTCAAAAGAGTGACTTATATTTAAGTAGCTGCAGTACTAAAGACAATGACTAATGACATCTTATAAGGTCATCAATCTTGAACAGAAGGTCATAATCAACAGTACCAGGTGACTACATGACCTAAAATATAACTTTGTACATTATAAATTGAAATTATTCAGTTGTTACTTTGATAGATCTGAACATGATAACATTCAATGATCTCAATATAAGATAAGGTACTCTTCAATTTTACTTAAACTTGACAATGGAAAGATAAAATAATTGCAATAAAGGAACAGTTAATCTGGTGTAGCATTGCAAAACAGCCAAACTCTACACAAAACCAAAGATTATGCATACAATTGGTTTATTGTTGATACAATTACATGTAATAGTATGTTCAGTACTTTATATGCAGAAACCAAACAAGAACCATGAAATTAACGTACAAATGCAAGAACAGTTTATCTGGTGTAGCATTGCATAATAGGCAAACTCTGCACAAACTAAACTTCTATGTTGACAATTCATTATTTTTTAAGTTTCATGGTATTTTCACTGTAGACTGTATTTGTGCAAAAAGCATAAACCTCAAAATTAATGTACACAATGTAAATGTCAAACAGATTCACTTTTTTTTGTCTAGATGTTTTGTGCAGCACAAATTTACTGCAAGGCATCTTTTCAATGTTAAGACCAGGTCAACAATTCCAATATTAATCATTTAGATGGATAGTATACTGAGCTAACAATGCATTTTTTTTTAAAGGATGGTCTAAACTTACAGTAGGACATAGGAAACACACAACCATCAAATACAGGTGAACATAGTTAACTTACCGTGACAACGCAATGATACTTCCTAGCAAAATCTTTATCAAGTTTTATCCAAAAGACAATGAGCCAGAATATTATAACTGGAAAATGTGAAAGATAAAATAAAGATAAATGCAGCAGATTATGCCTTCCTAATATTAGGAAGTAACAGGTTTCATACACTGTGAACTTGATGACTGTTATAATGCAAACATGCCAACTTATTAATAAAATAAACTAGAAAACCAAAAGGCTTTGGTGATACATTGCCTCATTTCATTTTAAGTTCAAAGGTCTTGCATATTATCAGGTGGATCCACATGCCAAATTAATTCAATCTTTACCTGTGACAGCAACATTTTCTGACTTTGTTAACTTTTGACTTCAAACAATCTTTGAACATACCTTTCATAGTGGTTTCAAATGTGGACTGCCTTTTTCCCAATCTTAATGGTTAAAGTTATTGTTTTAAAATGTGATTTCGTTGACTGTTGACCTCCACATTAAATAGCAGGATTCTTGTTCTCGATAAGGTCAATTCACTACTAATTATGAAGCACAAGGTTTTAGCTTTTTTCTTTATAGGTGGATCCTCATTCTAATTACGAACGTTGAGCCAAGTATCATATTTAACTATTAATATATCACACATATACAATAGTATCACAGAAACAACACCAAGCAGATTAATACAAGTGATAATTGACGCATATTGACATTAATATAAAATGCAACCTTCTACAAATTCATATCTATATGACGTCACATGCTTTCCACATCAAACTTGCAGTTCATAGGCAGGTATACAATCAATCTAACAACTTGTGTCCAAACTGTCCCAACTTACCATTTAATACAAGGAACACTAGCAACACTATTGCCAAAGTTGCTTGCCAGTTCAACAAGCTCTCACATTCTTGATCTGTAACTGAAAAGAAATGAAGCAATATTGAATATTAACAAAATCCACTGCCCTTTAATTATATAAACTTACAGTATGGAAATTGCAAATTACAGCAATCAATTGTAATCATATTAAATACCACTTTCACTCCACCAAAGAGTTAAAAGTATACAATATTAGTTGATCATCCAAATTCTAAGAACAGAGTTGTGTCCAGTTGCCATCAGTATTTGCCACTGGTTCAACATTATTTGGCAGAATTCTTGAGTGATTATGCAAATGTTTTTCTTCATGTGTCCTGTTTATGTAACAGTACACAATCCAATGCCCTTTTTTATAATAACTTGATGACAGTTTAAAACATGGACACTGCAGTTCCACTGTTTAAAAGCACATGTGTATGTGACATTGCTTTTGTTCTTTGTCCTTTAGAAATTTTAAATGAAAGGATAGGTCATACCAGGGAACATCTGGAAAATTCCTTCAAAAACCCCAAAACTAACTGGTTTGAGTATTTACGAAATTCCGATACTTACCGATCTCCTACTACACTAAGGCACATTCCTGTTGTGTTCAACCGATTATATGATAATCAGTTATTACTGATTACCGATTAGTTCCTGTGACAATAAGGCTGATGCCAATTACATATAAGTTCATCATTTTCGTGGAACTGGCCTAAAGTATGATTTAGTATTATGCATGATTACCAACTTCTAGGCCAATACAATCAAAGATGTAAATGAAAGACTTAACGTTTCACAGTAAGATTAATGGAGCAAATAAAAAGCACTGACATACATACATGGGGCGCTGTACGTTTATAACGATGAGTCCCAATATTGCAATCCCGCCACAACACAGTTAATTACAATGCTGCACAGACTACAGTAGGGGGAAAATAGTAGCCATTGGCTACAAAATGAGAAAAAAAGTGAAGGGAAGCTTTTACAACTGGTATCTGTGAGGTAAAACTTCGATCGAACATTGTTTCAATCGATCATAACACAGTAAGTCAATGGCGCTTCTCCATTGACTTAACTACATTTGAGAGAAATCACACACTAAAGTCCCATTGACTTTGTCGCACTTGTTGCTGGAAAGCAGACTTGCTTTTAGTCGGTTGCAGTGAAGGAGTTCAGTTACTGCAAAGGGGTTTTTTAGCACGTATGGTACATGCGGTCAGGGAAAAAAAAGTTGCTTCTGTTTTTTTGCAAAAAGATGCGTAAGAATGTTTTCCTAATCACAAAATACTGTAATGTAGTAGAACTACTGAGGACTGTCCCCAAACATTTTCAGGAGTGTTTGGCGCCTTGATTTCATCATTTTATCACATTTGTAAAATCTTGGGCGCATTTTCAAACTGAACAGTTATGAAGTAAAAATAACTGTTGAAAGAAAAAAAAGAAAAAGAAAGGAAGCTCAACCGTTCTCTAGCCAGAGTAGCCTTATGTACGTAGAACTCACAATGAACAAAGCCTAATGTTATCGTTTTCACTTTCCAGCTTTCCCCTACGGTGAAACGGCCAAAGTGGTTCAAACGTATATTGCTATAGTTTCATATTTTGTCAGACAATAAATCTTTCTGAACAATCGTTAAACATGGATAACAGGAGGTTTTATTAGATGCAAAAAGCGAAGTGAAAAAAATCATCCCCCTAAGCTTAACACTTGTAAACTGTTTGATGTTAACTGCCAAAACTAGATAGTATATCGAACACCATCAGTACAAACTCGCGTGAGGGACTTGCTATAATGTTACATGGTAGATTAGCGCACCTTCCCCGGCTATGAATAGCGTTGAATCGAATGATCTACATTCTTCTCCCATTGTGGTTGTGGTGAATCAAAAGCGCGGCAAAATACAATCATTTATGTTGAACGTAATAACCGGTTCCGCATAATCGGTAGCGCAATGGGTTTTGCCCATGTTGATATTTACCGATTGTATGATAATCGGCCCAATGCCAATTATCTAACCGATTATCGGTCGAACACTACTATCCTGATCTACTGAACTTCAAGTGGTATAATTAAGGAACGCTCCTCAGCCCCTCAAGGAAGCGTCTGGAGGGATAGAGGCGAGGGGCATCTGGTCCTGGAAGGGACCTCCGTTCCTCCACTTCTCGCTTTTTAGCCAAAATGAAATGTCGGCATTGTCCAGGTTGCCTAACGGCACCGGCATATCAAGAAAAATGCTGCTCTGGATCGTAGTAGTTGAGGGAGGTGGTAGGGGCTGTTATGCACTGAACGTTGACCTGGTCAGTTGGTTGCTCAGTTGGTCTGTCGTAACTCGACTGTTGGCCGTACCACTATTTGCGAGGACAGCGCTTTAGCCATTTGGTGCCCTTGTTGCACTTGGGGGTTGTACCATGGTGATTGCTACTACTGCTGCTACCAGTATCTGGATCTTTGTGCCCTGCCCTTCGAGGGCTTCGCTGGGTCTGAGGGCCTGTATGGCTTGAATTATCTCTCAAGTTGAGAGGCTCTGGCTTAGAAAAGCCCGATTTGGCGAGCGTGTTTCGATGATCGCATTCCTGGTGGATTGCGGTGCTGACCTGGCCATTGCAAAGGTCCTACCCCAAGGTGGGCAGAGTGGACAATCTTTCCTTACATTTGTCTTTTGGTCAGCTTACCGCTGCCAGGACGTTGCGCCGGCAATTCCACTGAATGTACCGCAATTCTTGCTAGCCAGGAGCCCACAATCTGATGGCTTCGTGGTCTGGGATCTGGTACGTGTACTCCAGCAACTGTTGCTGATGCAACAGAAATGTGGATGCAAACTTCATGCCGACTCGGGATGCCTAGTCCAGCTTGAAGGGCGGCCCTTCTAGGCGTTCGCGATGCCCGTCCTTCAAGGTACCACTCGCTATGCCTTGCTCCTCTTGGAGGCAGTCTTTCATGTCCCTAGAAATTGGAGGAGGACGGAACAAGCACTTTCACATGTCCTCGTTCACCCTTTGTCCTGCGTCACAGGGAAGGTGAGCCACTTCCGTTTGTTTCTGGATGTCGTCCACTCTTTCATAGCACAGCGGGTCAACCAGGAAAACAAGGACTTGTCTACTGGCCCCTTGTTGTGGAGCACAGCTGGGACAACGACTTTGAAGCCGTGGCCTCTGTAAGTGAGTCCTTAAACCCCAGCCTCCGCCTAAATATGGCCACTGCCTTTGCAATGAGGTCTGGTGGGAGGGTGTTACCCTTTGGTTCTACTTCTTCTTCATCCAAACCTTCCTAGACAACCGGTTGTCCTCAAAGTCTTCAAGGCAATACCCTAGTTCTGAAAAGGCCTCGAGGCTTGGATCTGCAGTGTGTATGGGTCCAGGACGAGAGGAGAGACTCTCCTCGGGAAATGCGATGGGGGCACATTTCGTGGGACCGGCTGGTCCTGTTCCGCTGGATGAGTCGAGAAACTGTCTTCTATTAAGCCTATTGTAGCAGTTGCCGCCAGGTCTGGAGCAGATTGGGCCGCTGCCATAGGGGCCAAGTGTACTAATTGATGCTAAGTTTGTGAAACAGGTAAGCGAGGAGCAAACAAATATTCAAAAACTTACCTGGTTTCGATATTTACAAGTGACAAGCTTACCTGACTCAATTCCCTCCTACCTTTCTGCAAGGGGGATGGGATGCAGCGTGGTGGAGGAGTGGTCAATCTAGACTTGACAAAACTTATAGTGATATAAACATATAACAGACATTTAGAAAGAAATTATTGTGAACATTACAAAGGTTTCACCTTTTGTCACCAAGGACCTCAGACAACCATTGAGATCTACTAAACCAAACATGTGCTGAGTAATTTCTGGGGCACGTAGTTAGCAAATCGTATGCACAAACACACAATCTTCACATTTGCTTTGAAAGTTCTCACATTTTATTATCAACCATTGTGTAGAAGCATATTCAGTGGTTTTGGTGGTCATTAATCTCTTACCTTGCCACATGACCTTGGCTTTAACTGTAGAGTTCACAGGTTGAATATTCCTGTCAGTTCCTGACAAAAAGCAATGGATAGTAGTATCGATGATTGGCTCATCAACAATGTAACGACAGCTAGTGATGATGTCATAGTAACCACTGCGGTGAGTGTCAATCCTGTCGGTGATGGGAGAAAGACAAAGGAGATCTGGAAGGGTGTACAAATCAAGGTTCAGGTCATAGTAGTGGGGTACACCCTGAACAGAACAGGTAATTGTTTCTTCCGTAGTCATCATGAGTGTGCAGGCTTCCGGTTGACTATCGCACCCATCAATAACAGGCACAGGGAGCATTGATGTGGCTGAAAAATCAAGAAAGAAATAACAGATGAATAACCATACAGAGCAATAACTACTCTGAAAGTCACATACATGTGTATTACTTAGGACAATATCAGTTTAAATTTATGCTTAAATATTTAGCAGTATTTTCAATACACTTCTGACGTCACACTAAATCCACATTCATATGTTTGAAAAACTGTTGGATTAACTGTAAAACACACTGTACTTCTAAGTTCTTTGGGAACTCCTCAAATAGGATTCCTTTTATAGTTATTATATCAGATGTAAGTTCCATCAGTACAACTTTGACAATGTGATTGATGCAGACTACAGACACGTAACATTCTGCTTTAATAAGACAAACAAGAGCCTAAGTGCACTGTGGTTCCTTGCGTAGGGTTATATGACAATACACATAATATTATCAAGCAAGACTAGGCTCAAATAGTCCAAGTAATTGTGGTCCTTCATGTACCCATAAAGTAACCAACACTATAGCCAACACTTTTGTGATCACAAATTGTGATCGGATTTTTGATCAAAAGGCACTTTTGAGATCTGAATATGGCATGGAAAATGTAAGAAATATAAGGTCACCTACAAGCGGGTCAACAGATATGATAACATTGGTGACCTCAGATGACATGACCGTTAAGTATGAAAATGTTCCACCACCCCATTCACAACTTGTCCCAAAATATCAACCGTGTCACACCTTGGCATTGGGAGTTAATTGCATTAAATGTCTAAAAATTAACTTTGAATTTGTATACATAACTTCACACACAAAGGTCACCCTGGGGTCAACCCATTGACATTTTTGATCTGTGAGACGTGAATATAGCATCAAAACTATTAAAATTCAAACATTTTTTTCTTTGCCCATTTTCTCCCCCCAAAATACTAGTTTTCTAACATTAATTGACCTTTGGTGACCTCGGATCACATGACCATTAAGTTTGACAATATTCCCCTATACCATTTTGCAACTTGTTCAAAAATATCAAACGTGTCACACCTTGGCACTGGGAGTTATTGCAATAAATGTCTGAAAATTAACTTTGACCTCGTATAACTTCACACACACATTTCACCCGGGTGTCAACCCATTGACATTTTTGATCGAAAGGTACCTTTGATATCCAAATCTAGCATCAAAACCAAACATTTTCTTTTTTGCCCGTTTCCTCCCAATTAAGCACATTTTTTCTAATGTGACCTTTGACCTTTTGACCTTGGTTTCAGATGTGGTTTTATCTCCTGATTCCAAAAAACAATACGACAAGTCTGTACAGCCATCCTAACTCCGACCGAAAACTTTGACCATATAACTTCGCACACAAAGGTCACACGGGGGTAAACCTATTGACATTTATGATCAAAAGGTACTGTACCTTTAACATCTGAAAATAGCATCGAAATTGTAAAAATCCCCAAAACACGTAAAGGTCACCAGAGGTCAAATTGAGGTCAAGGGTCACCCAGATGCGGGTCGACGATTGGATTACATTGAAGCAACTCCCAACCCTAACAGACAATTCGTTCTCAAATTATCACAAAAATACTAGTTTTTTATCAGTAATTGACCTTTGGTGACCTCGGATCACATGACCGTTAAGTTTGAAAATATTCCCCTATACCACTCGCAACTTGTCCCAAAATATCAACCGTGTCACACCTTGGCACTGGGAGTTATTGCACTAATTGTCTGAAGATTAACTTTTACCTCATATAACTTAACACACAAAGGTCACCTTGGGTCAACCCATTGACATTTTTGATTGGTGAGACGTGAATATAGCATCAAAACTATAAAAATTCAAATATTTTTTCTTTGCCCATTTTCTCCCCCCAAATTACTAGTTTTCTAACATTAATTGACCTTTGGTGACCTCGGATCACATGACCGTTAAGTTTGAAAATATACCCCTATACCATTTGCAACTTGTCTCAGAATATCAACTGTGTCACACCTTGGCACTGGGAGTTATTGCATTAAATGTCTGAAAATTAACTTTGACCTCGTATAACTTCACACAGAAAGCTCACCCGGGTGTCAACCCATTGAAATTTTCGATCGAAAGGTACCTTTGATATCCAAATCTAGCATCAAAACCGAACATTTCCTTTTTTGCCTGTTTCCTCCCAAAATAAGCACATTTTTTCTAATGTGACCTTTGACCTTTTGACCTTGGTTTCAGATGTGGTTTTATATCCTGATTCCAAAAAACAATACGACAAGTCTGTACAGCCATCCTAACTCCGACCGAAAACTTTGACCCCATATAACTTCGCACACAAAGGTCACACGGGGGTAAACCTATTGACATTTATGATCAAAAGGTACCTTTAACATCTGAAAATAGCATCGAAATTGTAAAAATTCCCAAAACACGTAAAGGTCACCAGAGGTCAAATTGAGGTCAAGGGTCACCCAGATGCGGGTCGACGACTGGATTACATTGAAGCAACTCCCAACCCTAACAGACAATTCGTTCTCAAGTTATCACAAAAATACTAGTTTTTTTATCATTAATTGACCTTTGTTGACCTTCCATCACATTACTGTTATGTTTGAAAACGATCCCTTACCCCATTCACAACTACTCCCAAAATATCAACCATGTCGGACCCTGTCAATGGGAGTTATTGCTGTTTTTAATATATTGGTTTTTGGCATCTAACTGACCTTTTGTGACCTTTGCGGGCACCAAAAACAATAGGCATCTTCCTCTCACTATGGGCCACCCACCCACCAAGTATGGTAATGATCAGTCATTTCCTTGTCGAGTTATCGTGCATACAAGCTAAAGCGTCACACACACACACACATGTTTGTATTTCATTCCAACCGAGGACCCCATTGTATTTTCCATTGTTCAAATCCACGTACCCTAACTTTAACAATACCCCATACAATAGAATTCTTCTGAGGACGTGGTGATTCTTTAGAAATCACAACCGAGGACCTGAAATTCTTTTGTTCAAGTCCTCGGTCAGATAGAAAAACAAACGCACACACCCACATACACCCTAACCAGAATACATAGGTTCCTTTGCTTTTAGCAAGGAACCAAAAAGGGTTCCATAATTACTTTTAAGGACATTGTTTCTGATGGGTTCCCATGTGCCAACAACTTTTTCCCTATGATATGTGATATGCTGGGAGAAAGGAAGCTTATGTTTTTCAACATGCAGAATGTAATTAACTTTTAATAATTAATCACAAACTTGAAGAATTGAATGTGTAAAGGGACAGTACTGGCAACAAATGTCACTAAGTTAGAACAAGCACTAACTGTTTCCATGGATCTCCCAACTTACAACTGATTTCAGTCATGTGAGTGAGATTATCAGTGTTGTTCAAGTTCTTAAGAAATCATTACAGCTACTAAGAGTGTTGTGCATATTACCATACAGCAAACTTATACCTGCAACTACATAGCTTGAGGTAAGTGTGATATTAACCGATTCATCTCTATGCGCTCTGAATTTATTTGTGTTATCCAGTAATATATCATCTGCCTTTGTAACAATGCTGGGATGATGTAAGTAATTTACTGCAGATTTTTAAGAGCTTACTTTCCGATACAAGTAACTCCACTGTAGTGGCCTCTGGGTACTTATCTGCTGCCTGACCTGATACTCTGCATTGTAGGGTAAAATGTTGAATCGAAGTGCTCAAGACACGAAACCTTGAGGTAAGTGTGATATTAACCGTGTCATCTCCATTTACTATGATGTTATTTTTGCTATCCAGTAATATCTCATCTGATGAGTCAGGGAAGATGGTGACCAACTCTAAAGAAACATCTTGTGAGACTTTATCCATTAAGCAGGTTAGTTCACCTTCTCTGTTCACATCCAGGACTACATGCTGCTGATTGGCCAAACCATTTACTGTTGGGAAGCCTAGCATGATTAAAGAAAGTAAGAAAATCATTTATGTCTAATAACAATGCAATCATTAAAATATGTTGGTGTGACCCCTCTGAGGTTGCGGCACACTGGCCCTGCTGATTTATGGATGCTGTGAGGCCTGACATTAAGTGTAGCTTCTACAGTACTTACTGTAAGTTACAGACTGTCAAACAGCCACATCATATTTAAGGAATCATTCTAGTGGTCCTTCAAAGTCGGACAACCTGTAATTAATCTCATATTAGGTTACAAGTCCAGGCGGTATAATTATTCGTGTGGAATATGACATGTATATAATTTTAACCATGATCAATGGACCATTAGAAAGTACAACCTGCAAGTTTCTTTAACTTTCACTACATTATCAGACATCACCTCACTGTGGAGAGATCTGCCACATGTAAGACATGTTTCTTCTCGAAACACAAACAGTTGAAAAGTTGCAAAGTATATATAGTACCATATGCTTCTATTAAGCAACCTTCATTTTACTAACATTTCTGAAGGGCTTGGCATGGGCCTGGGGGAGGCAAACCCTTCCCATCATGACATAAAGTGAAAATTTTCAGTTCAAATTTTGTTTAACTGTTGCAAAATGTAGCACAATTTTGCATCTGAGCACCCACCATTTCATTAAAATTTCCAAAGGTTTGATGGGAACCCTCTCACATTACACCAAATTTGCACAAATCCATGTTCTGTAAAAACTACAAACTATAAAGTGGCAGCATTAACATCTCTGTGAAGACATAATATACAGTACTCTCTCAGTCTCTGCAACTTACATTGTTCTAACAGCAAGTAGACAGTAGTCACTAATGGGAACAAATCTGCCATCTGTCCAGCTACTCTGCATATGAGAGAAACTATCCCAGTTGGACTCTTGACCACTTTATAACTAGACTTAAGATATGTATTATACGTCCCATCATTGTTATCAGTCACTCTGTGTTCACTGTCTAGAGAAATCTCATTTGGTGAGGCAACCCATTCCAGATGGACTCTTCGTCTAACGCCAGTCATGGAACAGTTGATGAAACCTCCTGTATTTCCATGTACTACCACTTGGTTGGTCCGTCCATTCACCACAGGATAACCAGGGTCAAATGGAACTGAATTAAGAAATAAAGATACTAGATTTTGGAAGTTATCAGTTTTGTTCTAATCAAAGCAACTGTTGAAAACAGTATTATAGATGTATAAAATACACATCCATTACTGGCTGATGTATGTCACAGAAAACCAAATGTTGCAGTCTTCTTAAATTGATCTGCAAGCACTGATGGAAAATCTTGTATCCAACATGAAGCTTTCAATAAATCATCACTTCAAATTAAGGAGATATTGAAATATACATACGTATGCATGTCAACTGGCACTCTATCAGATACAGATGTCACAACGTATGAAAATATTGTGAAACTATTAGGACAAAAACTTCAATATTGGGCTCAAAAGTTTAGCCATATTTTGCATCAACAATTATCTACTAATCATTTAATGGAATTCCATGCAAAACACATTTCTCCTAGGCTAAGCTACAGTATGGAAGATTACCTATTTTAATAAATTAAGTCTCTGTAATGCTGTCTCATACAGAAGAAGGAAGGATAATCAATGACATTTACTACTCCATGCAGGCCTACATATTCCATAATTGCTTTAAAAATTCTTATCATCAGCCAAATTATGTTCTTCATATTCATAAACACCTGTTCTTCATGTTTACAACTCCACTTCATATCAATAAATGGCAAAATGCATTCAGAAGCAGTCGAGTCATTTCTCAACATAATTAAAGCCTGGAATGATAAAAATAATTTTTAATTAATTGTTTAAATCTTATAACTGACATTGAGATTCTATATGGAAGTCATGGTGACAACGATAATGACTAAAAACTTTCACAAATACGTAAGAGCTTCATAACCAGAATGCAAACATGCATTGTGGTTTCCATGATATGTAACATCAGCAGTTTTCTTCATTAATTTGACGTAATGTATAGTGAGGGTGTACAACATACTTGATCTTAGCAATACCGTGAAAAGCAATGTAATGTGACAAACAATCAATTCACAATGACACAGGCCGTCCTGAAATGACCATTGACCTCAACAACAGGCTTCTTGTACTAAATGTGATCCACCAACATACTAAATATGACAACTGCCCTTGTTGAATAAATTGCGTAAAACATGGTTTTCACAATTTGACCCCTAGTGAACTCAAAGAACCATTGAACTCTGCCCACATTAGGCTTGTACTCAATATGGTACAATAACATACCAAATATGCAATCTGTACAAGCTTCCTTTCAATAGTATTTTTAGGAAGGTGTGTTAGTGTAGAGAGACAGGTAAGAGGGGAGTGAAGTTATTAAATGTTTGTCATTTGTTGACTTCAAATGACCTTTAACCTCCATCAAAAGCAACAATAGGCTCCTTAAATTTGATATTGTCATCTACAACCCAATATAAGGTCTGCCCATGTGTTTTCTCAAATTGACCCCTGTAACCTCAAATGACCTTTGACCTTCACTAACAAGAGCCCAAGGGCACTATGGTTCCTTGCTTGTAAGGAATATTTACAAGGGAACAACACTGTCCTAAAATTGTGATGTTGTCCGATGTTCACACGCAATATTATTGCAAAAGAATTCACAAATCCACCGTTGGTCCTTTTGAAAACCTGTTGAGGACCAGGTTTCTGTTATGAGCAAGAGTTGGCTTTCTTTACATTCTAACTCATAGAATCATCCTAACTGTACTTATAAAGAATTTTAACAAAACCAAACAAACCTTGAACTCTAATAACTTCGCACACAAAGGTTGCAGACGAGTCAGCTTATGGACAATTTAGATCGGAATATGGCCACGAAAATTCAAATAATCAACTTGAGGTCAAAGGTCACCCAAATGCAGGTCGACTAATCAATTACAATAGCGTAACTCCCAACCTTGATGGACAATTGGTTTCAAGTTATGGCAAAAATGACTAGATTTTGACCCCTAATTGACCTTTGATCACCTTGGATCACATGACTGTTATGTTTGGAAACAATCCTTTACCCCATTCACAACTAGTCCACAAATATAAACCATGTCAGACCCTGTCAATGGTAGTTTCACAAGTTATTGCAATAACTTGTGAAACTACCATTGACAGGTTTATTGCAAAAACTAGCATAAGTTGGCAGTTTTTTGCACATAAGCAACCTTGAATGACCTTGGATGATCCGATGGTTTTTATCATAAATGTTTCCCTTGATGATGTGAAATCTGTCTTAAAATTGCTATGTGCTCCAATGTACTTACACAATGTTATTACTAATAAGGTATCAATCAAAACCAACCTTTGGGCCCTCATAACTTGAGAACCGGGTGTCCGATTGAAGCGGGAGTTGGTTTCCTCTATAGAGCACAAAGAGCTCTATCATTTATCAAAATATTGACAAACTTTTTTTGCTTTGCCCTGTATCTCCTAAAAATAGCATATTTTTAAAGATTTGTCCAAGCTTACCTCCCTGAGATATCGTGTTTACAAGGTTTGCACAATTTGACCCCTGATGACCCCAAATGACCTTTGACCTGCACAACAAACAACAGGCTTCTTGTACTCAATGTGCTACTTCTTACAATAAATAAGAGGTCTACCCAAGCTTCCCTTCTTGAGATATCATGTTTACAAGGTTTTCACAATTTGACCCCTGGTGGCCTCAAATGACCTTTGACCTTCACAAAAAATTATAGGCTTCTTGTACTCAATGTGGTACTTCTACACAGTAAATATGAATTGGTCTGACCTTCCCTTCTTCAGATATCGTATTTTCAAGCTGGCATCACAAATGCCCACACGCACACCTGCATTTACACACATAGGCCATCATCAATGCAAAGGTTACGATTATCATTGAAACCAAAAAGACAGTGACAAGTGGTAGAGTACATCAAAATATTCAGCCGCGGTTTCATCAAAACTGTGACCTTAATTTGGTATAACTTTGAGCTGTTCTACACTTGTTTGGATGTTTTAACATGTAGATCTAGTTTGTTAGAATGTAAAAGATACTTGGAGAAGGGTGTCTAGGAGTTCAACAGGGGGGTTGGTGGGGAGTAGACTGGAAGAGTGAGGGTAGAAACAGGAATTTCAGCTCTATTTACTAACATTTATGTCTATAACTGTCCCTTCAAAACAACTTTGACAGGTTTGCACAGAAATTAACAGGTATATTACATGGGAGGCTACTTTACACTGCACCTGAATTGTGTTGTATGTGATAAATTAAGTCAATGTTATAGGGCTTCTTTGTAACACTTGACACATACTATATGCAACACAGCCATCTATGTACATCATTACAACATCATACCAGCAACACTTACAATGTACCCTCCTAAATGTTACACAACAGCAATGGAACGAACCTTCCTACAAGTTATTTTGTTACGTCATTACAAAATATTGCTCCATTAATCTGTTCAATGGGGGCTAGCAATACTTACCATGTAGACTTTCACTGGGACTACAAAGTACTCATTTCCACCAGCAAGATGAGAAACAAATAAAACTGTGTAATTAAATTCATTTTCCAATTTTACATCATTGATGATCAAAGAACCATTTGGATGCATGTCATAGTCTCCACTCTCATACCCTCTTCCATATATCTGTAAACCCTCCTTGTAAATGAATGGGGAAGTATCCGTTACATCGCCACTACCATGAATCCAGCCAATAATGTCAAAGTCTTCAAAGTGACATGACACTACACCTTGCTTTCCAACCTCCAAATAGATATTTTCCTGACAAGAGCCACCTGGAAGAGAAATGAAGACAAGAAACCAAATAAATAAATATATATACTAAGAGTTACAAACAAGTTATACTACCAGTTCTGGAAATACATGATTTAATTTCATACGATTGACAAAATATTAATGATACTTATGATGATCCTCATCCAAAACAATGATATTAATGGTGGAAACAAATCATGTCTATTTCTCTGACTTGTCATGGGTTGGACGACTTAGCGATATCCTCATCCTTCCTTTGGATAAACACATGTCAATACTTATTACAGTAGAGAATATGTGAACTACTTCCTGCCCAGTAATTGATCATTTATGATAATAGAACAAAAGTTATAACCTTGGATCTTAAAACTACAACACACCCGACCCTACAGAGCACTTTAGGCGTACTGCCATTACCATAGCAAATGACTGAGAAAAGAGGATCTGTTAGGTATAACCAGAATGCAAAATGCATTGAGGTTTCTATGACTTCAATGCACTAGACTTCTGCTTGTTAGTATAACCCCAGAACTAGCTATTACAATAACACTATGGCATGATAACACAGGTCAGTCTACTGTATGTGGCTATACACACCTCCATCAAAAACAATAGGGGTCTTGTACTCAATGTTATGAATCCACACACCAACTTTACAAAACAAACCAACCGTGATCTCTAATAACTTCGCACATTAAGGTTGCAGAGGAGTCAACTTATGGACAATTAAGATTGGAATATGGCCACTAAACTTCAAATAATCAACTTGAAAGAAGCTAATACAGGTCACTGGAGGTCAACCTGAGGTCAAAGGTCACCCAAATGCAGGTCGACTATTGGATTACAATAGCGTAACTCCCAACCTTGATGGACATTTGGTTCTCAAGTTATATATTGCAAAATACTAGTTTTTGACCCCTTTAATTGACCTTTGTTGACCTTGGATCATATTACCCTTGTGTTTGGAAACGATCCCTTACCCCATTCACAACTAGTCCCAAAATATCAACCATGTCGGACCCTGTCAGTGGTAGTTTCACAAGTAATTGAGAAAAAAAACACACATTTTGACCCATAAATGACCTTTGGTGACCTTGGAACACATCACGGTTATTTTGGAAAATGTGCCCCTACTTCATTCACAACTTGTCCCAATATATCAGCCATGTCAGACTTCGTGACTAGAAGTTGTTGCAATACGTAGCATAATTTGGCAGTTTTTTGCACAAAAGGAACCTTGAATGACCTTGGATGACCTAATGGTTTTTATCATGTTCCCCTTGATGATGTGCACTGTCCTAAAATCCCAACCTTGATGGACATTTGGTTCTCAAGTTATTGCAAAAATACTACTTTTTTACCCCTAATTGACCTATGTTGACCTTGGATCATATTACCGTTATAAATGTTTGGAAACGATCCCTTACCCCATTCACAACTAGTCCCAAAATATTATTATAAAGTTATTGAGAAAAAAAAAACACATTCAGACCCATAAATGACCTTTGGTGACCTTGGATCACATCACAGTTATTTGATGTGCCCCTACTGTACTTCATTCACAACTTGTCCTAATATACCAGCCATGTCAGACTTCGTGACTAGAAGTTGTTGCAAAAATTAGCATAACTTGGCAGTTTTTTGCACAAAAGCAACCTTGAATGACCTTGGATGACCTGATGGTATCAAAAATGTTCCTCTTGATGATGTGCACTCTGTCCTAAAAATATTTTTGCATACAATGTACACACATCATGTTATTGCTAGAAAGGTATCAAAACCAACCTTTGGCCCCTCATAACTTGAGAAGTTCTGGGTGTCTGATTGAAGCGGGAGTTGGTTTCCTATATAGCACAAATAGCTATATCATATATCAAAATATTGACCAACTTTTTTTGTTTTGCCCCATATCTCCTAAAATAAGCATATTTTTCAAGATTTGACCTTTGACCTTGCGGTCAGATGTAGTTTGACACACTGATTCCAAAAAGCAACATGACAAGTCTGTACGACCATCCTAACTAAGTTTATTAAAAAACAAAACAAAAATGACCTCTGCTAATTTCGCACACAAAGGTCGCACAGGGGTCAACCTATGGACAATTTTGATCGGTAAGTACCTTTGAGATTCGATTATGGCCATGAAAATTCAAATAACCAAAAAACTAATAAAGGTCACCGGAGGTCAACCTGAGGTCAAAGGTCACCTAGATGCGGGTCCACTACTGGATTACAATAGTGTAACTCCCAACCTTGACGGACATTTTCTTCTCAAGTTATTGCAAAAATACTAGTTTTTGACCCCTGATTGACCTTTGTTGACCTTGGATCACATGACCGTTATGTTTGGAAACGATCCCTTACCCCATTCACAACTACTCCCAAAATATCAACTATGTGGGACCCTGTCAATGGGAGTTGGTGACCTTCACAGGCACCAAAACCATAGGGCACATCTACTCAATGTGGTACTCATATACACCAAATATTAGATTGGTCCAAGCTTCCCTACTTGAGAAATCGTGTTTACAAGCGAGGCGTCACACACACACACACACCCACACACACACACACATACACGCATACACACACTCTCCGCCTGCATGAATGCATAGGTTACGATGTGTAAGTTGGTTAAAGAATGCTCTACTGTACTCTACAACTCTACAATTATATTGTAATTTTACTGTAGAAAATTGAAGATCTGTTTCTGATATTATTGGATTTATTTTCAAAATAAAATTAAAACAAACGAGTTATGGATTTATTTTCACCTGAGCTGGAGTTTTGAACACAACATTTTATGACCCTCAATACAACATTCAGACCCTTAAACTGATATGGCACTTACTGCAAAAAGCTAATGATTATTGACCTTTTGATGTTTTTTAGTTTGGTATACAGTAGACCTGTGTTAATACCTTAAATACAGTATACTTTACACATAGTGGTGTCATGAATAACAGCCCCATGTTAGTATTTCTCAGCACATTTAGCCTAACTTAATGTTCTATTGTTAATCCAATGACGTAAACGTTGTAAAATGCACAAATCTATAGTTTAATAATGAGATTGAAATGAAACATAAATACAGACCTATGTGCAAAGGGGCAACTTTAACACATATAACAAACAAATATGTTAGATGTGACATGTGTACAGTATGTATGTATGTATGTATGTACTGTACACCACTATTTAATTGAACTGTATTTAATCAATGGTAGAGCTGTAACCATAAGATTGCCAAATAAAAAACACAGATTACAATTGTACATTTTGGGTCAAATGGCAAAAAAATAATGCCTACCTGCATCAGTATACTGTAAAGACAGAAGTAAAGTGACACCCAGATACCATAGTTGATCATCCATCTTGTTATCCAACTGTATTCTGTTCAAATGAAGAAGAGTATTTGTTTAACATTAAGGTCATTTCATATCAAATCAAAAGATTTTGGAAAAGTTTTTTACTATGTGGTTCGACCTTCTCCAGAAATTACCACCCTTGTTACATGATTAGGAAATAAGCATACTGTGAAAATGTCAGCTGCGTTGCTTAGAAAGTGTCTGATATATGACTGTTTGAAATTTTGCAATTGGCCGGCCAAGTGCTTTTTTGGCTTTTTCATATCTGAGACCTGTCATTTTTTCCCCAGCAATTGAACATCCCACTATCTTCATATTACAGAAACCTGTAGAGCCTATCCCATAGAACAGGTAATTTACATTAGGTATAAATGCCAACAAGGTACTGTGGAGTTAGCTCAACTTATCAATTGCCAGTGCATGCTCAAGTTTTGTATTTTATGCTCACAAATCTGCCAAAGATTTCCTGTGTTACAGTTATGCAACTCTGAAGAACTATTTCATATGTACAGTGATTCAGTACGATGAAGGGTTTATGTTGCTGAATTATCACCAACATAGCCATGTGACAGCTGTAATTTTTCCTACTATTTTGGAGAGGGTCGAGCAACCACATCCGTGATTTGACACAGAATGACCAATTAATGAAATGACATTTATTATCTAGTCCTGTAAATCGTGAAAGAGAATTTTTGATTTCTACTGTAAGTGCAAGGGTAAATGTTGTCAAGTAACTTACTTTCCTTAAGTTATACTGTTCAAAACCACTATGGAACTTTGGAACATTTGGGTACCCATGGTACCTCGCAGGACAGAAATGAGCAATTACATGCGACAGTGAAACACCTTAGGCTTCAATAACTAAAGCCTACGTACTGTAGGCAAACTGGTGGATCAGTGGGATTAAACCGTTTGGGGGTCAATTCATTAATGAGATGGATGGATTGATGACCAGTTCACATATGTAGACTACAGTATTTTTATTCATACCGTAACTAGAGAGTTTCAGGGGCTGGCCGGATGGGTTGCATTTGCCAAATTACAATTTGTTTACAATGAATCAAAATCACAATTGATTATTCAAAACTTAACATTGATGTTTAGTTTTAAATTTACATGACAAGTTATGATAATGTTTTCAACACGATGATTTGTCTCATTTAGGACAAGATTCTATGACTCCACCACACAAGTGTTGTGATTATGATTACCCTAGCCTACCATAGCCTGCCCCACCCTAGCCATTGTGCTGCCATTTGTCATTCCTAGGTCACAGTATCTAGTATGAACTACACAAATTCATACTTTGTAAAATTTAGTTAAGTAGAAAAACAGGATCAGGAGGGACACTCAAGTCCCCATCAAGGACCCTATAGGAGAGAAAAAACTGAAGACACAAACACTCAGACCCGATTACAATGCTTAAAGTGCTTGTTCAGAGCATTCTTAATCCCATTCACACAGTTGCAAGTACAACTTTCTCTGTCAAACCGTTCCACTCATTCACAACACTATTAGAAAAAAGTTATGCCGAATGCAAGCAGGAACTCGCGAAGAAGCCATCATTCTTATCAAAGCCGCAAGCTGACAGAAGTCAGTCTCTTACATATTTAACGTCCATGATTATGAATTGTCAATTATCAACAACTCTGTAACTGGACGACATACACTGCAGTACATTAATCTTGGAGTGACTCAAGCTATTACTCGAAATATTAATCCTACTTTGTGACTTTTGGAGTTTAAGACAATGACCTCTGGTACAAATACTATTAGCAAACATGAAAAAGTCAGTGAAGGATAAATTGTCAAAACCATACACAATCTTGAAAACCTGTATCAAGTCACCACGTAACCTACTATACTAAGCTCCAGTGTGGTGAGATTCAACAGTTGTAACCGCTTATAAATTGAAGGAACACCCTTTAAGGAACTAATCCTATTACCTCTTTTAGCAGCTTCGAGACAATAATTAGAAGGTTACACTGAGATGAGCCAATGTAGATACCTAGGTCTCTTTCAACAAAGACCTCCTGTAACTCCTCACCATTAATATTGCAGACTTTCCAACATTGAGGAAAATTTATGAGTGTGATCAGCGGCAGAGGGGGAGGGGTCTCAGGGGAGGGGGTGTCCCCCTCCCCTTTGGAAAATTTTTTGAATTTTTGACTGCCTAGATGCAAAATGGTGCATTCTTTTTCAGTTTCTCTGAGTAATCTTATATTGAGAATTTCATCATCATATATATATTATTGAACTCAACAAGCATGACAATTCTCAACAAAGACTTTTCTTGAATCGATGAAAGTAATCACTTGCTAACATAATTGAACATTTATATCGGAAATTGGAGCGCACTTCTCAATCTCTAGCTATCGTATGCGTAGGGGCACTTATCGGTTAAACAGTGGATGCTAGACGAAACCAAAAATATTTTAATTATGCCGCTAACCTGATTTTAGACCTAGCCTAGGTTTATATGGATTTCGCTCCATGGTTGCACACACGGTTTTTCGGAGATTGTTTGTGGATTGCGTGTGATAAAGTGCACATAGCGTGTGAGCGTGTGAAAGGCTGGAAATGCGTGTGTCACACGCCAAATGCGTGTGACTTGGAATGTCTGCACATGTTTACATATTAAACTGTTCAAGATAAGCTTCCAGTTTAAACTTCATTAAGCGTTATATACAGCCAGCATCAAACTTTAATCTCTCCCGCTCAAGGTAACTACTGGCGCGAAGGGGAACACATGTGAGGGCGAAGTAGGTTTCAGTATAGTACTCGGCTGACGTCTATATATAATACCGTTGAGACCTTGCCTTGTAAATGTCGAGAT
>JAIPMN010037989.1:0-11259 GCA_020650975.1 Apostichopus californicus
AGCCACACCTCACTACTAACTCATTAGTATCTATCATAAACAACTGTACTTTGTAGCTGTAGTACAAACTGAAGGTGAGTAAATGGGTGATAGCCACATCCCACTACTACCTCATTAAGTATCTATCATAAACAACTGTACTTTGTAGCTGTAGTACAAACTGAAGGTGAGTAAATGGGTGATAGCCACACCTCACTACTAACTCATTAGTATCTATCATAAACAACTGTACTTTGTAGCTGTAGTACAAACTGAAGGTGAGTAAATGGGTGATAGCCACACCTCACTACTAACTCATTAAGTATCTATCATAAACAACTGTACTGTAAGGTTGGGGTGCAAACCAAAACTGAAATTACAAATGGTTTAATTATTTCTCTTTGAGAATTGATGTGGGAAGTTGGTGAAGCTGAGAGTTAATTCCCTGCAAACAGAGCATTAGTGACAATGTTGTAATATAATTCCGTCCTTAGTATATATAATTATATGAATTCCTATAGTAACCATGCTTACTTCTGTTCTTTTGTTACAGTCTCTCCTCTGTTCGTGATTGAATTTCTTCATCGCATCATAAACACATTCGAAGACTATTTCAGTGATTGCACGGAAACTTCCATCAAGGAAAATTATGTTGTTGTCTATGAGGTGAGAAACAAAAATAAAGTTGGGGGGAGGGGGTTTATTCTCCTTCTTTTTTTGACAGTTTCAAAATTGTTATGCTGTAAGGGTGATATAACCTTGTCCTGGTAGTGTTTCATCCCCAAATTCCACTTTCCTTCAGAAATCAAGTCTTTCAACCTAATAGGACAGTGCTCTTTGAACTTTTGCATACCTTTGGATACATGCATACTTTTGCATACTTTTGCATACATTATGTTTGAATATACAGAGGCCAAGCTAGCTATAAACACTATTTGAACAGGTCGAAAGCTTGACATCCTTGGCATCTGTAGAAGAAAATCCCAGTCGACAAACCCAAGACTTATATTGAGTACCGTTTTTTTTAAATTGTTCTAGCTCACTGGAATCCTGGTTCCTTCATGCAGTGTGTAGTTGGAAGTATTAGCAATAGCGTACCCTTCTTGGAGTGCAGGGCCAAAGTGAAATGAAATTAATTTTTTCATTTGTTATTTTCAGTTGTTAGAGGAGATGTTGGACAATGGCTTCCCTTTGGCGACAGAATCAAACATTCTGAAAGAATTGATCAAACCTCCAAATATTCTGAGAACCGTAGTGAACACGGTAACAGGAAGCTCCAAGTAAGTTTATCTGACTTTGAAAGTTAATATGAGCATGGTGCGAAGTCAACACTGTATCATTAGCAATGAAACACATTAATAAAACAGTTCATTTCAATGTTTTAGAAAGAGGACAGAAATGTTTTGACAATAAAAGAATTCAAATCAGTGACCTAAGGCTTTGCCAAACAATAACAAGGGATTCTTATTAATTATTTTTAATTTTCAAAATGTTTATTTGATCCTTTCAAAAAATAATTTTTTGTCATAATTTCGCAGTTGATTGTCTTCCTATGGGAAATTTATTGATGTGCATATTCAATGTGCGGTTTGGTTAATTATGATTTCACTGTTGTACAACATTTGTTTTGTTTTTTTCATATACATAACCAGTCTACGATATATTTTTGTCTTTCCCTTAGTGTCAGCGATACGTTGCCCACTGGTCAATTATCCAATGTCCCGTGGAGACGTAGCGGTGTTAAATACACCAATAACGAAGCCTACTTTGATGTGATTGAGGAAGTCGATTGCATCATAGACAAAATGGTGAGTTTTAAACCAACCTTCAAGAAATTATTTAACATCTCCTACTCAAGGAAAAGAGAAAAGCTTCCAGCTACCCGAGTGAATTTGATGTACACAATAACTTAAATTTCATCCTCAGCTGACTATTATAATATGACAATTTCATGTTGTTGTGGAAGGTAAAAATGTCAATGGTGTCAGACTGAATAACTTGGATTTCTACAGGGTATATGGACATAAGAGGGATCAATGGTTTATCGCTGGTGCGTTCTTCAGGGTATATAGATCTTAAAGGGATTAATGGTTTATTCCCAGTTTGTTGTTCAGGGTATATAGATCTTAAAGGGGTCAATGGTTTATTCCCAGTTCTCTGTTCAGGGTATATAGATGTTAGAGGGATCTACACAAACGGGCATAATTCGAACATAGTCGTTGCTCATGAATGATTGACCTACCGTACTCCTTCCTAGTTTGAACTGGAACCCAGCATGAACCTCCTAGATGCAGGGTAACACCTCCTGCACCTCCTAGATGCAGGGTAACACCTCCTGCACCTCCTAGATGCAGGGTCACACCACCTGCACCTCCTAGATGCAGGGTCACACCACCTGCACCTCCTAGATGGAGGGTAACACCACCTGCACCTCCTAGATGGAGGGTAACACCACCTAACATACCACTACCTTTATCCACCTGGCTATTCAAGAAAGAAATATTAAGTTTAGAAAGGAGAAACAATGCCAATCATGATCTGTACCTTATGTATGCTTTTGATTAACAACTCCCATTAAAAATAGAGAAGAAACTTGTTCTCATTAGGACTCATAGTATGATGGCTTGGTACCTATTTTTTTGATTTGAAAAAACTTTATTTCAACCATCGTCGCTTAACATAATAAGTATGAATAGTTATACAGAAATGTGGGATAAGGTGTACCTTTGCTGCAGCTTGAAACTAAAGAAATGATGAATGTAAATGATTAAATAGGTTGAGGGGAATCCAAAGAAGCTATAACTAGCTTATGTAAGGTCCTTATGAACAAAAGACAGATATAGGGAAAACAGACAAAAGGAAACATCAACAATAGACAATTGTCTAAGTCAGGGCCTGCTGTTGCAGTGAGCAGAAAATGATTTATTGGTCAAAGTTTGTGTAGCAGTGTTGAGGTCTCTGAATTTTGTCCCATATATAAAGTACTATAGTTCCCTGTTTAAAGAACTACTATACATCTTTGTACTGGTATAGTAAGTTTACCAGTTTGCATAGCATTTTGCGTTGCTACGATACCGGATAAATTATACCCTGAGTGAGTAATAATGTTCAAGTAGGCACGTGGAGGTAGAACCTCTTTGTAGTATGCTTTTGTTTTCTGTTTGGATTTTATCATTATAAAAGGAAAGTGTATTAGTGTTACAGGGAACAAAATGCTAATATTAATTGAAATGTTAAACCTTCATTAATTTAGTAACAACGCATGCAGCTTTCATTGTTTGTCAACAAGTTTATTCATTCCTGTTGTGTCATTTCTTCAGGGGTCGACGGTCTTTGCAGAGATCCAGGGGTACGTCGATTCCTCGGTCAAACTCTCCGGAATGCCTGACCTTACCATGTCCTTTGTGAATCATCGTCTCCTTGACGACGTCAGCTTTCACCCCTGTGTGAGGTACAAAAGATGGGAAGTAAGTGAATTTATTATGGACTTGTATGCTGTATTAGGGTAACTTTAACAATATGGTTCCATTTATGGTACAGTTTGCTTTCAACCTTGTCACTCTACAAGGTTTACCAGATATTGAATATGAACGTGTGAAAACTTTTATCCAACCTCTGTCGTTTTAATCGACCAAATCTATGCTAACCACGTAATCCATCCTAACCACAAATTTTGTAAACGTTGTTGAGTACACCAACTTGTGGAAAGAAAAAAACGAAGATACACAAAGACTGTGAAAGCTTTTGTTTGCTTTGGGTTGTAATGATGTGTCCAAGCATTACGATATTCACACACAATTGAAAATCCCTGATCCATAAATAATAAATAATAAAATAATGTTTGATTTATATAGCGCTTTATACCAGCGATAGGTCTCAAAGCGCTTTACAGACGTTATATTATCCCTGGTCAATGATAACCTGTCCCAGAGACAATCCCTCCAGTCGGCAGCAGTAATATACTGCGCCCAATGACAAGTTACCTCACAGGTACCCATTTAACCCCTGGGTGGAGAGAGGCAAGTGAGATAAAGCATCTTGCCCAAGGACACAACGTAATGAACTAGGCAGGAATCGAACCAGCAATCCTTGGATCACGAGTCCGACGCCTTAGCCAATTGGCCACCACGCTCTCGCAAACAATCAGATTGATTGTTACATAAATTCACTTGGCTACTCTCAATGATTGAGTTTAAATGCCAACTCCATAGTACAAACCAGGAAATTTTGTGTCAAAAAATGTAATGGAATTTTACAGCTGTTCAAGTACAAAAGCCTTGAATTTTGATAATTCTTCCTGGTGCTACTTAGGTGAAATTAAGCAGTAGATTAAATTGCTGGTGTATCTAATGCTTTGTTAAAGGATTGGTTCAGGTGTTTGACATGTCTATTTTGTATGAAAGAGCACAAAAAGACAAAAAGAACAGTGAAGAAACTACCATGATAGCATGCTCTGTTAAGGAGATATGACACTTTGAAGATATCAAAATTTCTTTGAAAACGACTGGCGTAGAAAGACTTACTGTGAGGGTGTGATGTCACATCCTCACTTCCTTAACATTTGTGAATATATTTCTTTAAAAATTATTTACATTTTTTAACACATATGAAAATAATATAATCAAAAATTCTTCAGATGTTTAATCTCAAATACTTCCTTTGACAAATATGAGATCTCCTGACATATCTTTTGGTTGAAAGTCATGAAATCTCACAAAATATTTGGAGAAAAAAACAAAGACTTTTCAGGAATGTGAGGATATGACATCACAGTTAGTCAGATTTCAACAGTTTCTACACAATCTGATAAAACTTTACACTTGAACATCTCTTTAACCAAAAAAAAGATATTTGAACAATTTTGTCACCATTGTGTTTCTTTTATTGTCCTCTTTCATATAACATAAACATGTTTGACAACTGAACCAATCCTTAAACAGTTAATTGTGGCAAAGTCAGTGCAAATGGCAACTAGACTGAAATGCTGTTGATGGTGATGCTAAATAGTATTCTAGTATCTACATGTGCAATCATCTCATAGTTAGTTTAAAGGGTATCCAATAATGTGTGAATCTTATCTGGCTGGTAAGAATGATAAGAAGTCACTACCAAACCCAAGTACAGCTTTTAATAGGTCTCTTCCTTTAAGCTTCCTATTTATAAAATGGTTTGAAATTTTTGCTGGAATATTAAAGAGTTGAAGTGCCAGATGTGAATTTTTAAACTTTCCCTGCTAATTGTCCTTATCATAATAAGGGCAGTGAGAGGGGAGGAGGGGGGGGGGGAGGGCAAGGCCAGAGGCAGGAAAGAAACTTGTTTTTACTTGGGGTAAAATTTCACCAATGTTTTGGCAAGAACTGGATGATTGACATCATAACAGTTGAAACAATTTCGGTATTTTTTCGGTATTTATTAAGAACTTTCAGTTACCCATTTGCATGGAGAAAAGTTTACAAAATGGATCCTGCTTCAAAATTAAAACTTAACTTGTAAATACAAGAGAGCAATCACATGGCCAAGATTCCAATGAAAGGAGATTCAAGCTGAAAATAAGACAAGTTTGGGGAAGTAATCCCTCAGTTTTTGTGGCCATATTTTTTTTGGCCTTTTCTTAAATGACAAATCTTTTACTGCGTCACTGATCACATGCTGAGAAATATTCCACAATGTGATTTCGATATTAGGTTGATTGTGTTAAAACTCTAAAACAGGTTAAAGGTTCTCTGTACTGAGATGGTTTCTCTATTCCACAATGTGATTCCGATATTAGGTTTGATTGTTTTAAAACTCTCTCAAATAGGTTAGGTTCTCTGTACTGAGATGGTTTCTCTATTTTCTTTTATGTTTTTGTTTCGCAGTCCGAGAGAGTGTTATCTTTTGTTCCACCTGATGGTAACTTCAGACTGCTTTCATACCATATAGGAGCATCAAAGTAAGTCCACCATAGAATAGCATGACAGCATAGTGTACATGACATAGCTAAATAGCAGAGCATGGTACAGTAGCATAGCATCACAGCATTGCATAGCATGACAGCATAGTGTACATGATACAGCTAAATAGCAGAGCATGGTACAGTAGCATAGCATCACAGCATTGCATAGCATCACAGCATAGTGTACATGATACAGCTAAATAGCAGAGCATGGTACAGTAGCATAGCATCACAGCATTGCAGAGCAGGTCATAGCAGAGCATGACAGCATCTAGTGCACATGATGTAGCTTATAGCAGAGCATGGTGTAGCATTGTAGCATAACATGACAAACAATATCATAGCATCACAGCATAGCATGGCATAGCCTGACAGCATAGAGTATAGACATAGCTTATAGCCTGTTATAGCACTGTAGCATACCATGATATACAGTTGCATAGCATCACAGCTTTACATAGCATGGCATAACATAACAGCATACTGTATATGACACAGCTTATACCAGAGCACTGTATAGCACTGCAGCATACCATGACATACATAGCATCACAGCATGGCATAGCATATAGCATAGCATCACAGCATTACATAGCATATGTCATAGCATAGCATGATAGATCTTAGCTTATCATGACATACCATAGCATATTGTGGTATGACAGGCATATTATCGTGTCAGTTGTCTTACATGATGCTCTGGTAATAATTTTAATACCGATGTCGTATGTGTATTCTGTTGCCTTGTATATCCAGCACCCATGGACGTGCATGTTAGGAGCGATCTTCTTGTCATGGAAAACATGGAAAAAGTCATGCAAGTTGGATCGGGCATTGTGCAGAAGTTTGATAAAGACTCTTCCAAATTTATAAGCAGAAAACATTTCAAACTTACTGAAATTTTGGAATTGCCACAAACTGCCTATTTGGAGATAAAAAAAAGCCTAATTAACAACAGCATCGAAAATGTTTGTTAGATATTGGTACATGTTATTTGCTTTGTATGCCTTCATTCAAAAATGTAAGGTTTGTTCACGATAAAGTAACATTATTTTTTATCTGTCATGAAGTGTAGATGAGTATATCATTAATGTAAAAATTGTGTTTGGTTCTTGTTAAGTTTAACAGCTATTCCGGTTTACGTGCGTCCTAACATAACGATACGAGAGGGTTCGGGGAAATTTGAACTCAGCATTGGACCAAAGCAAACCATGGGAAAACTGGTAAGGTTCTATTATAACATATGTATAACAAGGTAGAGTAATTAATCACTAGATTGTGCCACTTTCAAATGGATTAACTGGTAAACAGTCCAACCCGGGATCCGTTTACTGTGTATCAAAACTGCGATAGTCTGTGTTGCTGCTTGTTGCTGTGTTTAGTTCTCATGCAACAACCATGCATTGTGCCTTTCTGATGCTCGATTGAAATTGTTCAGGTTACTGTGATAAGACAGTACCTTTACATTACAGAAGAAGTCTCCTTTTATAATGTAAATAATGTTGAGGCAAAAGACTAGATTTGTGGCTGGTACTTAGTTTCGGGAAGTGGTCTAAACATGCCATGTTAACTTTGTAAAAATACCTTCTTTACGTATCCGTCAGTCTTTTGGAATGAAAGGTTTTTATCAAGGAGGATGAAGCAGCAGTCACTAGTTTTCAAATCAGATCAGATTTTCAAATCATGAAATTATCAGGATAAAGTGTGATAAGTGTTTTTTTTTTTTTTTTTTTTTTTTTTTTTTGTGCATTATGATTGTTTGATAAAGCATATATGTCAATTGTGTCTTATGAAATTGATAGAATAGTTGGGTTATTTTAGTAGACGATGTTTACCAGTTTCGCAAGGAAGATGACTTTGTTAATTGAGCTCACAGGTCTCTTTTATGATTTGGCTATGTAATCACTATGTCTTGCTACACAAGAATTGAATGCTTGAACATTGCGATTACAGGTGATTACATCAGCTTTTTTGCGGTTGTTTGCAAAGCTCCAATAGTTTTACCGAACCTCAAAATAAGTTTTTAATACTAGGTCATAATGCCATATTTTCTAATCAAATAAAAGGTGAAAAAAATTCCATCTGATTTAAAAGATGTCTTTGCCCAGAAACATTTTCCTGTTAACATTAGAATTATACAAAAGCATATTAGCAGTGCTAATATTCTTACATTTTTATGGTAGGTAAAAAGGCTTGTATTATCAAACGATATCAACAATTGACAAAAATCACCTCAAAAATCGGCTGTAAGTTTGTCCGTACATCTGTCCGTTTCTTCTTTCCTATTGTATTCTTTTGCAGGTTGAAGACGTGGTTGTGACGTCAGATTTCCCTAAGCAAGTCTTAAACATGAACCTGACACCCAATCAAGGAACCTACAGCTTTGACCCGGTCAACAAGACGCTCCGCTGGGAGGTGGGAAAGATCAACCCACAGAAACAGATTCCAAACATCAAGGGCACGGTGAGATATCAATTTATCCGAAGAAGAAGTATAACCTGAGCGGACTTGCTGCTCTCCATGACAATCATCGCAGTCATAATGCAGGGATTTAATTAATCCGATATTGCATAGGGAAACGGCCTATAGAAGTGCTATGCAAGTGCAAAGATGTGTGGCAGGTTTGCATTGTTGACTGGACAAAATTCAGAGGCTTCGATAAACTGCTACACACATAAATTGGAACCCTAAATTATTGCCACTTGAGGTCTGTGTGAAGCTAGGCGTATGTGTAATTCTATTTTTCGTTGCATTTGTATTCTATTATGCCTGTGAAATGCTTGGTCAACCCATGGCAACCTTCTTGAATTTGCAAGATTCTGCAGAGATGTCGGCCATGTGCTTGTCTAGTAGTCATTTTATGTATGGAATGATCACATATGATATGGTTGCTTACAAAGTATGTACTCCTTTTTTTTATTTTATGCTCAGATATCTTTGCAGAGTGGCATGCCACCTCCTGAGGCCAACCCAGCTATAAATGTAAGTTAAAGATGTTAACTTTAGTAAGATTCTCACAGTCAGGATTTAATTGGTTAGTCTATCACATAGGAAACGGTAATATGTTCTTTGTGAGACGTTTTCATTGATACCATTAAGAACAAGGCTCATCGAAAAGTAAAAGTGAAGAATATTGATACTAGAGTCTAGCCACTTAAAAGGTTTACAGCGGCTTTCCTTTAGTTTGGTTAGCAGCTGTAATAACCCTTTAAGTATTAAGTATGACTTAAAGTTAGATTGCCATTGTTTGATAAATTTATCAAAATTTAATTATTGGAGAACTGGTTTAATGGCATGCACAGCAAGTCATAAAGTAGTGTATCCTGTAGTTGAAGCAAGCTACTTGTTGCTCTCTTAAGCTAATTATAATATGTGCATTCCATGTGTGTTTGATTATTCAAACACATGGAATTGGATGTAGTGCACACTATGGGATGTCCACTAGGGCACACATGAATGTGGTGCACACTATGGGATGTCTCCCTGGGGACACATAGATGTGGTGCACACTATGGGATGTCTCCCAGGGGACACATGGATGTGGTGCACACTAAAGGATGTTCTCCAGGGGACATTTAGATGTGGTGCACACTATGGGATGTTCTCCAGGGAACACATAGATGTGGTGCACACTATTGGATGTCCACCAGGGGACACATGGATGTGGTGCACACTATGGGATGTCTCCCAGGGGACACATGGATGTGGTGCACACTATGGGATGTTCTCCAGGGGACATTTAGATGTGGTGCACACTATGGGATGTTCTCCAGGGAACACATAGATGTGGTGCACACTATTGGATGTCCACCAGGGGACACATGGATGTGGTGCACACTATGGGATGTCTCCCAGGGGACACATGGATGTGGTGCACACTATGGGATGTTCTCCAGGGGACACATAGATGTGGTGCACACTATTGGATGTTGACCAGGGGACACATGGATGTGGTGCACACTATGGGATGTCCACCAGGGGACACATGGATGTGGTGCACACTATGGGATGTCCACCAGGGAACACATAAATGTGGTGCACACAATGGGATGTTCTCCAGGGTACACATAAATTTGGTGCGCACTATGGGATGTCCACCATGGGACACATGGATGTGGTGCACACTATGGGATGTCCCCCAGGAAACACATAGATGTGGTGCACATTATAGGATGTTCTCCAGGGGACATTTAGAGTGGTGCACACTATAGGATGTTCTCCATGGGACACATAGATGTGGTGCACACTATTGGATGTCTCCCAGGGGTCATGTAGATGTGGTACACTCTAGTGCCCCTTGAGCGGACTGTTAGAATTGTTTTGATCACTTTTGCAGTTTAAAGCTGTGTTTTGTGTTTGGTTGCAATGTTTTTCTCATTATGTCTGAGCAAGCCCTGTAACATTCATACCTCGTTGAATACCCCTCAATCTCACTAAAGATATCTGAAGTTTTTGCAGAATTTACCCCTTGTTGGTGTTATTTTGGTGGACAATTAACCGATTACATTTCCGGGTACCCCATCTTTCTATTAACAGACACAATTGTGATCTTCAGACTTTGGCAAATACAATAATCAAATTCAACAATAAAGTAGTTATCTTCGCCCTCTCAATTTTATTTTTTAACATTTTTGTTTTCTCTGGTTTTCATATTTTTAGGTGCAATTTAAGATACAGCAACTTGCAATTTCAGGTGTTAAAGTGAACCGACTCGACATGTACGGAGAGGTAATTAAAACAATTTTCTCTTTGTATTTTGCACTCATTCTGTTACCTGAGTACCAAAAGGACGAAACTGGTCGGGTGTGGAATTTTTCTGGTGTGTTAATCTTTATGAATTTAATATAAGTCTGTCATACCACTTGCTCCACATTCATATATATCTATTAATATATATATTTTATTTTGTAATCATGTATGGGTATGAAGCCATTTATCAAACACCTATTATCTTAAAGTTATTTGTTCATTCCGTTACCTGGGATTTCTTTCTCATTTTTGCATTGAATCTGCAGAAGTACAAACCATTCAAAGGAGTCAAGTACATAACCAAAGCCGGCAAGTTCCAGGTCCGTACCTAATGAAGTATTTCTGTCCACAGAGAAAACATTGCCAGTTCAGTAACCCTCGGTGCATTCCAAAATATTTCCTTGATAAATGCAGTACATCGTAGCTACCATGCCCAGATAGTGTCCGTCAGACTGTCACAGTGTAGCCTAGTTCTCGTCAAGAGGTGCAGTCACGCCGTCGTCATAGATGCGGCTATCCTGCCTGTCACTGAGTAGCCAGTCTGTCACTGAGTAGCCATCTTGGCTGGCCTGTCAAGATAGTGTGTCACACTCTCA